>JAJHUR010078990.1:0-12261 GCA_027495735.1 Lutjanus campechanus
TGTCCATGTTGCCTGAGCGCCTGTGCCATCCTGACCAACAACATATTGCATCTGTCTGCAGCCTGCATCCCGGATGCCCTCAGCTCCTTTGCTGATAACCCACTACCCCAGATTTGGAGCTGGCTTCTAGGCAGCCACTGACACAATCCCATTAATAAGAGTTGCTTCCTGCTGCTAACTGTTGTACTGGATCCAGAGAGGGAGAATGAGAGAAAACCTGACAGCCTTGATTAATACCCGGGGGATTATCTTCACTGCTGAGTGGTGCTGAGATGAGGAATACAAGCAGTCTATGTTGCTAAAAACACTGATTTTTTTGCTGTTTGCCTCATCGCACACATGTAGGACAAAAAACTCACACGGTTATGATTTTAGTTATTTTTAAAATACTCTCATTTTATCAGTCTAACCCAAAACAACCCTGAACCTTTGGCGAATTACTCTCAGAAACTGGATTAGAAGTGTCCCGCTTTATCAATCTCCCTGATGCATTTTGCATCACAGAGATTGATTAAATCTCTTGCATGTTTAGTAGGTAAGCATCACATGTGCCCACATGGTTTAGCTGTTATTAATCTCAAATCTAAATCTCATGAATCAGCGATGTAGCGAAACTTATGGTCAAATACCCTCGTCTGGATCCATGTCACCTTAACAGAGTGGACTCTCCAAAAAGCTGACTGGCACGGTGCCTGTGAGTGGCAGATGGGAGTGGTTTACACATCATTTAAGTCTGGCACATAAAATGCTGACCTAATGTAGAAAAGCATCAAAAACATCAGAACCCGTTTAAAAAAAACAGATATCACGGTTTTCTCTCTCAAATGTGGAGATGTCCCGCTTTCCTCTGCTTATTATAATATTAAAATTAATATTTTTGGTTTGGGGGGCTGACAAAAGAGACATTTAAAGACATCACATTGGAATTTGAAGAACTGGGATGGACATTTTTCACTGTTTTCTGACATTTTGTAGACCAAATCACAAAATTAGGGGCAGATTAAACAATATTAAAAATAATTATTAGTTGTAGCGCTGTATTAACTTTATTCTTTGTTGTTATAACTGCTAATAAACACTAGAGGGGAAACAAGTCGCTTCAACCATAGATTGTATATTCAATAAGATTTCATCTCATTTAATGCACAGTCTATGGCTCCAACTCGCTATTTCGACTCATTTTTGCACTCGCAATAACTACTCATTTCTCTAAAATAATCAACAGATTAATCAACAATGAAAATAATTTAGTTGGAGCCCTAAATATCTTCTGCTATTCATCTTCAGCTATCAGCAATATAAATGCACCACAACACCTGCTGGCACATTGAAAAGCACACCTTGAATGTCAGGAGAAGGGCACCACTGAGTCAATGTTTTCATCCTGCAAACAACACACATTACAAGCCTCCAAATTTAATTTTAAATTGGAGTTTGACCTTTAATTCCCACAGATTATTAAAGCTCTGTATTTAGAAGTTGCTTGACAGGAAAATAAAAGCAGGAGTGGGAGATTTTTATCGTGATGGCAATGGGTGGCCTGGATCTGGGATTTCGATGCCTGTAACCAACAATATTATGAGACATGCTTCGCCCCCTGCCACCGACGCTGACCTAGATTTCCCTGCAAGATCAGGCTATGAGGAAAACATGAAAAACACCATTAAATGTACATGTATTATTTACAGGCCCTGGGCTGAGGCCACGTGTTGTCTTCTGTTCTTCGGTGAGGAGAAAAGTCACCGAACCAAAAGTCAACAGCCGTGCGGGCAGCAGCAGCAGCAGCAGCAGTAGTTGTAGTTGTAGTGAAAATACAAAAAAGCAGAGCCGATAAACCAGCTGTTACTTGTTAGGATTTGTGTCCGTGATTAAAAATAAAGCAGCTCGGAGTAGTTTTGAAATGGCAAATATTTTCATCACGATCAACAAAGCGAGCTTGCGGTCTAGGATGACATGCGGTCTGTGAGTAAGCAAATGAGTGTTGTGTGAGATGCACTAAGAGATGACTGCCGTCATTCTACCTTGGGAGCGGTTGTTTGAGAACACAGCGGCATGGCTATGTGCAAACAAATGATAATAAAAATCTATTATGCCGCATAATAGTCAGTAAATTCCCCACAGATCGAGCTGGCCTTGTCACGGGAGGAGGAGGGGGGGGCAGTCACAACATCACAGACTGTTGGCACTGATGGCGATTAAAACCCGCCCTAATGGAGCAGCAGCGGGGGCATGTGTGTATGTGTGTGGGGTGGGGGGGCTGTGCCAAAGAGCAGACCGGGACAGAGAGGACAGAGAGCAGAGGCGCTGCCTGAGAAAGTGACCCGGAGGTCCAGAGTCCTCACGCTGCCCCAGGTGCAGAGAAAGTCGGGCACAGAACCAACATTTTCCAACAATTTGCTCTAAATGACGGCTTTTGAATGATTTCGGTCTTCTGTCAATAGTGCGCACATTTGCGAGTCAAATGAGAATTTTCATGACACACAAACCGGCCAGCCTGGTTAAACATAAACCTGTAACCCAAACAAACACTGGGCTTTATTTACAATACAGCTCAAACAGCAGAGGGACATGGAGACTGGTACATTTACAAAACATGAGCCTACAGCTGGCAATCAAAATGACAAAGGATCCACCAACCGTAATTAATCCAGTAAGCATACAGAACCTTGATTGAACCTTGAAGAGACGAGATGATGTGTTAGATTTAAAGTTTCCAACATGATCACTAAATAATCTGACAAAGCTGGAACAGTTCTGGTGATGTCACATGAGACATTTCTGGGTGTGTTTTGGGGGGGGGGTGTTTGTTACTGATTTTACGTGGGTGGGACTTCTTTGGGAAATGGTGGCGCACTGATCAGGTTTTAGCAAAATTTGAAATCAAAATGTTTCACAGCAAACATTTTGACCTGTAAAGCCTGATCAAATCCTGTCTTATAACAAATCAGAAGAGTGCTGCAGGAGTGACATATCTCTTGGCCCAATCCTGCAGAAAATGAGCTGTATTTCAAACAAAGGTTTGTGATACTTGTATGTTTTGTTCAACAAGATAATCTTCACAACTTAACATCAATCTCATGATTTCTGATCACGGTGCAAATACAATAGCCAGGTAAAAAGATGACGTTAGGCTAAACGAACCACACCACAGTCACTGGTCGGTTGTTAAATGTCCGCGACAACCTCTGTCGTCTCATTTAGCCACTTGTTTGCAACAAAGACATGTAAAAGATTCAAAAATTCAAAAGTGAGGCATGTACTTGTGTATTTTATGCTGTGGAACAAAATATGAAAATCTCTTAAGCTTGTGTTGACGAAAAACCCATGGACTTCGAGACAAAGTAGCTGGAAGTGCTAATTCTAAAAACTGCTAAAACTCATTTCCAGGCTTTAGGACTCAATCCCCCTTTTCTGGAACACTTTATACCCCGACAGAGGAGGTCAAACAACACAGCTACTGAGCTATAATAGTTTCCTCCTTTTGGGGCTCTCTGGCGCCCCGTTCTCTCAAAGGACAGCAATGTCAAGACAGCTTGCTATTTATAAATGGCGCAAATTCCCCAAAGTTGAGCTTAATGTGAAAATTTATATTATATTGCATAAATTAAGTTCTGGGGACATTACTGACTTTTGTGGGTCTTTGGACTGTAGAGGAACCACAGACAACAGTCTGAAGGCACCTTTTAGTTCTCTGAGAAGTAGTTCCTTTGCATACTTTGGGTGGAAACGTGGCTAATATTTCACTGTATTACAGTACATGAAAACACTCCAGTATAAAATGTTCCCCAGACTCCCCCATATTAGCAGCTTCAGCGTCGTCTCCACAACAGGCAGTCAAACACTTGGTCTGGCTCGGTTTCCCTTAAGTGAATGGAGAACGCAGCTGTACTGCACTTAACAAATCAACAGTGAGCTGAATGAAAATGTACAGCATTATTACCCTCGCTCCATAGGGAGACAGAGGGCGGAGAGTTTAAGCAGTTAAGTTCAATGGGTGGAAAATGTTCTGAGTCAAACAGCAGAGGGGAAAGTTCTTTGTTGGGACGGTGAACTTGAATGTGTGAGTTTTATCCTCTCCTCTCCAAACCCCAAAGTAACATAAAGCAACAGAACAATGAAGAATTACAAATTAGATCTGGTTCATTGCAAAGTTAATGAGGCGCCAAATTGGAAATGCAAGGATGCATCATTCACAGGCTTTTTCCACCAACATGGAACCAGCCCCGCGTACCATTCTGAGCATTTACACCAAAAATGACCTCGTTTAGAACCTGAAAAGTTGGTTCCCTGCTGGATCCAAAAACAGCTGGTTTTCCTTGGGAACTAAACTATTCTACAGGTTTGCTGTGTGTTGTGCAACTGTTGATGGCATCCTTGATTACTATGGTTCTGCTCAAAACTCAAGGAAATGCTTTCTGGTTCACTAGATAGCACCAAGGTTCCAAGGATCTTGAATGGAACTGGCTGAAGAACCAGAGCTTATTTGGTGGAAAAGGGCACCGATCTTATTCCCTTTCCATCATCTTGAACCTAGTGCTCGTTTGGTGCTGGTGCCAGTTCAGAGTTGGTTCAACTTGCAAACCTCACAAGACCCTCTTGGTTTTTCCATGGGCAAGAGAGAAACCAAAGAGCCATGTTATTACATCACCACATAACGTCAGGATGTCACATCTACATTTTCCCAGCAATGCTAGCGCCATCTTCAAGCACAACAATGATTATTGTGGACTAAACTGTCTCATGTCCGTGCTGAATCACTATTTTCTCCTTCTTCTTTCTTTCTTATTTGACAGAACACATGGTAAGGTTGTCAAAAGTATTGATACATCAAAACCACATTGTTTAAAACAATACAACACTAACATTTAATAGTATCGAAAGCACCTAAGCCATAAAAAGAAATGATTTAAGTGCTAATTCAAGACCTCAGCTTCTGTTCAGGTCAGTCTTTATTTTCCTGCCAGAAATTTGGCTTGAAGCAAAACCAGTGTTCAGCAGCTTTTTCCTTTAAAAAGAAAAGAAAGAAATCAGGCTTTTCTCTTTTGTGTCTCAGACTTTTTTCTCTTTTTGCCACGTGGTAAAGTGGTATTGAGTATCTTTTTTTTAATACTAGTATTATATCAACATTAGGGGCATAGCGATACATCAATCTGAATCAATATATTGATTCAATATTCAACGATCCAAAACGCATGAATATCATCTTTAAAATGCACCATTATTTTGAAATTCCCATGATATACCTGTGGCACAAATGTCTGAAATTGTCAAATAATAATTTAGTTGCTTTTTGTGAGTTGACATAAATGTAAGTGAATGTGTTAAATGGACATGTGATATCATCTGATAACGATTGAAGGCCCCAAAATCGTATTGTTGCAGGATTTGTGATATCAGCAAATATCGTAACGTTGTCCAAAGAATCAATAGTCTATAACTGTATCATGTAAAACTTGTGATTTACGCTCCTAATCAATATTCAAGGATGCTTTCACACCTAAAAGTCCAAATAAAGTTCATATTTTTGCAGCAAAGATCTACACATGATCAAACATCCTGTTGTCATTACCTACGTGAGCTGCATGATGTCAGTTCAATTCAATTTCCATCCTTTTATTCCCCTTTCAATCTTTTCACTCTAGAAACACACCGAAACATGATTGGACCAAGAGGAATCTGACCAGCGTTCGGCTGTTTGGGTTGGGCCACGGTACGGGGGAGGTTTCACACCTGTATTTTAGTTTGGATCAAACTGGAACGTCCCAAAGTCTGGACCAAATGAGGTAGATGTGAAATCTGGTATTGTGGCAACCCCGCTATACTCTACATCCAGCGTTCGTTTTTGTTTTGGTGGTCCAGAGTTTGAGACGGTCTTGCTGGTCACAACGACCCTGCCCCAAAGCCCCTGACATAAGCAGTTCTTGGCTCTCGACCAGGAAACTGTTTGAGCCAGTTCTTCGGTTTTCGAAATGGAAAGCAAATAGGTTCTGATTCTGAAATGAGGCACAACCTTGGAACTGCTATCAAGAGGACTTTTGATGCGTTCAGGCTTCATAAAATCCTCCAGAGAGGCTGTAAGAACCTTCTCTCTCCTGCTGAAGGCTTTTCATGGTCCAGTCAGTGGAGCTGCGCATGTGTGCCCCTGTCTATCTCGGTTGATGCAGGCCTGACACAAGACGTACGCCTCACTACACTAAGCTGCACAGGCAGACAAGTGCAAACACCATTCATCACCATGGCACTGACTGGGGGACTTTGCTCCTCTATACACACTGCATTAGTCCACAGCATCTCATGCGACAGTGTTCATGAAACAGCCTTAAAAAAGAAAACACTGATGCAATTTAAAACGAGGCAGCCAACAAGCACACACCGAGGGGAGCTACTGGAGAGTCCAACAGTCCCACACACTTCCAAGTCTTCCAAGTCTGAGCTAAACGGTTGTAACTTTTTCCAGGAGTCTATCTAGCAGCAGCTCTGACGGCTCACCACACACTACCTTTCACAGTCGTCTTACATCACTGTTTGTTTGATCAGTGCGGGTAATAAAGTTCCCATCTGGTTTCCCAACTGAGACTCTGGCCAACAGAGGCGGGACATAGCTGCGGAAAGCCACAAAGAGAAAGACACAATCCTTCTTTTTTTTTTTCTTTAAAGGTCTTATCTGATCCTCTCTGGATTTCCAAGTTCACAAATGGAATTAGGAGTTGAAAAAGTGCAGGATTCGAAAGCAGAGCCAAGCATAGAAACAATCTGGCATCAAAAGGCAACAAGGCTGCAAGTTTGAAACATTTCCACTGAATTCATGTTTCGATTATGGCACAATGTTTCAGAAGCATGAATGTTTATATACTGTAAATACTCATAGTTTAGACTAAACTGGTTCATGCAAAAGAGTTAAAGTCAAGGTAAAACTGATGCATCTGACTAAAACAAAACAACAACGACAAAAAAAAAACAGGGTTCAACGATAATGTTTTGTTTTTTTTACTTGCCCAGTCGGGCTAGTGGGTCATAAATCTACTTGCCCAAAGTCAACTTTTACTTGCCCCTGTACAAACTGGCTTATTTATTAGCAATTATCAAATAACAGCAAAGACTAAAGTTAATTGTCATATTTAATCTAGGACTGCAGTGTTTATGAAATGTCAGAAAAGAGTGAAAAATGTCCAAAGTTTCTAACAGTCCAAGGTGATGTCTTTGAATGTCTTGTTTTGTTACTCCATGATGCAATAAATTGATAAAAGCAGGAAATATTTATATCCGAGAGTCTGAAAACAGGATTTTCTGCCATTTTTTGCATGAAAAATTACTCTCTGTAATTAGTTTCATTGGCAGTCTGCCTCCAACGATATAATGATTTAGTCTAAAGTTAATTAACCATGTTTAATCTTTGGCTGCAATACTTATAAAATGTCAGAATATGGTGAAAAATATCCATCAGTTTCTCACTGTCCAAGGTGAAGCCTTTGAATGTCTTGTTTTGTCAGCCCATAACCAAAGATATTCAGTTTAATATGATCATAAATGGATAAAAGCAGGAAATCTTCATATTTGAGAGGCTGAAAATGGCATTTTCTGCCATTTCTGCAGGAAAAAAACTTTAACAAGTAATTCATTGTCATAGAAATAGTTCTTTTTAGTTGCTGAATTTACTAGCCCTACATGGCATTTAACTTGCCCCCAAGCAAGTGAGCATTCCTTATTGTTAAGCCCTGATTAAAATCAATAAGATTTCTATAAATAAACATGTCAGACAGTTTGGGGGCACTGATTTTACAGCAACATGCCTCCAGTGTTATAATGATTTAGTTTAACAAGTGTTCATTTAAACTCTGCAGTGTGCTGCGGCTTTCCCCTACATCTCCTATAGTATTTCCTCTTCCCATAAGGTTTTCCCCTCCTTGTTTGATTGTATAAGTTTCAGGCAGGATCCCTCAGGGGGATCCCAGCAGAAGAGAAAGCAGGTCAACTCTGACAAGGAGGAACTTTGGGATGTTTCTCTCAGGGAGGTGAATAGTTTTATTCATACAGCTCCGCTCTGAGGAGTAATTTATTCCAGCCAGCAGCATTAAGAGCTCTTAAAACCTGGGGTGTACTGGAGGGTAAACCCACCGTCAGTCAGGTTTTATCCACTATCAAAGCTGACATTGATCTTTTTCTCTATAGCACAGATCCACAGATTATAGTTGACATAATGTAAGGATATAATTTTAATGATATAAGTTGGTGTTTTACTTTTGAATGACCCCAAAGTGCAGAGTTTGCTGTTTTCATTTAGCCCTGCATGACTGCAAAAACGCCCATTTCACAGTGAGCTTTACATTCACACACTGTTCAGTTCTCAGCTCTCAAAAGACTGAACTCTGAAGGAGGATTTAGAGTTGACACATCTGCTGCCTTCCTCAGATGTGTGACTCTCCACAGTTGCAAAGATGGGGCTTAAACCAGCAGATGTAGGCAATTAGCGACCACACTTTTCATTAACATGACTAAATAAGCCTCGGTTTGGATTAAAGACGGAGACAAACAGCGAAATTAAACTCGGAGACACTCGGTTTTTATCAGTTTTATCCCACAATTCGTTCACAAAGAAAAAGAAAGATAAACAAAAAAAAATCCCAACCCCCTCCTGCACGAAGAGGAGGAATGAATGAGTTGAGAAGCAGACGGTCTGAAGACTGTGAAAAAAGTTAACTCTGGAGAAAAGTTGCTGCGAGCGCAACAAATATGACCCCAAACTGAAGACAACAAAGGACTCGCAGATGTTGCGTTTGCAGCACCTCGTTAAAGTGAAGAGAAGATGTCAAACTTGCCTCTTTATCTCTGCAAAAAAAAAGTTGCTCCCTCTCGTCCTAAATCCACTCTGCGGACAAAAGTAGGATCCCAGAGGTGGTTCTCCCAGTGTGGAGCGGCTCCTGAAGCCCTTCACCCGCTGTCCGTGAAGTTGAGCTCGTCTCTGCGGTGCTGGATGAGGCTGAACGTGGCTCTCATCAGCTCTCTCAGCACTTTGAATGGAGCTCTGAGATGGACTGGAGAGAGCAGGGTCCGCCGGGCGTAGGGAGTGGCTGGAGCGGCGTCTATGGGATAGTCCAGCCGTCCCCTAATCACCTCCAGCGCGGGGGGAGGTGGGGCTGTGAGGCTTTCAAATGTTGTCGGAAAAACTGATATTAAAATGTTTTATTCGACCACATGGAGCACTCTTCATGCATGATGATGACAAACACGCTCACCGTTTACTAAACACCAGTCATTTCTGTTATTAAACCAAACATCGAAATAACGACTAAATATTCTAAATATTATGTCTAAAGGGCAATTCCGCTGAATCTGTGCCATTTATATGTAACTTTTTAAAATAAGTTTTTAAAAAGTTAACTTTTTCAGCACTGTATCTAATAACATATGTTTAACTACTCAAAATGTGTAATGGACAGTCTCAGGCCATTTTATTTAATTTGATATTTTTTGGAAGGTTTCTAATAGGGCTGCACAATAATAAACTGCAAAATTATTGAAATCACAATATGGCCAAGTGCAGTATCCAAATCACAGAACCAGAACCAAACCACATTTTTCTGAAACAGGAAAAATATGTGTGAAAACAGCAATATATTTAAGTACTGTAGTGCTGCAGAGATGCCCCGGGCTGCAAATCTTGATCTGCAGTAAGAACAGACTCCAGCAAATGTCACATCATCATATTTTTAAGTTATTTTTAAGAATTTACTTTTGGTCTTCTTATGGCCCTCAGGAGACTCAAACACTACTGTTTCTTGCAGATCATATGACTTCTGTAATTTCCCAAAGTTTTAGATGGGGGGGATTTTTTGAAGTAACACATGTTGGGAAAACCTGGGGACACAAATCAAAGTACTATTTTAACCAACATATATTGCGCATTATTTACGAGTTTTAGGTAGCTTTTATTGAGGCTTTGTATTTTCAAATTACAGTCAGGACACAGTGCAGGACACTACGCTTGATAATATAGTTCATTATAAGCTACAGATATTTTTTTTCCAGAATGGTCCTAACCCAACCTTCCAAAGGCCAAAGAGCATGTTTTTCTTGACTTTCTGCTAAATTAATGAATAAATGTTGTGTGTGAGAGTAATGATTAGACTGCTAACTTATGGTAAAGTCATTTTCAGCCTTAGTATTTTAACATATGTTAAAACAGGTTCAGATTTCAATCAAAATGTATTTCATTATATTTGAAGAAGTTCCTGGACTCGGAGCCCAGATTTACGAGGGAAATGGTAACGCACCATTAAAGTTTTCCCTTCATCCCATAGACAGATACAGACAGCACAACACCCCCCTCCTGTGTCTTAACGCTAGATAGCAACGACTTGTTGACCCATTGTTTAATTTCACCAACTCTTGTTTAGTTTAGTGTATTAATAGAAAGGGACTGGAAACTCAGTCTGTTTCAGATTTTTAGGGGAGGGTGAAACATTTTTTACCCGTTTACTAAAGAAAATGACTTGGAACTTTACAGGGGGGGGGAGTCATTTATAAGCACTGTCGTTACATTTCTCCATCCTGCATAAAAGGCAGACAAGAAACGCAACCATACTGTACTAAGTACTACATTTTAGAGTAAATTTACCGCGGTTAGTTCTCCCCGACATTTTTTTCTCCGTTTTTTTGGCAGTTTGTGAAGTGCACTCTCCCCACACGAATGTAATGACCCACATAGACTCAGTGTTAATGCGCATGCGCGTGAACAATTTCCTCTTGCCTGGAACAGATTGAAGTGATATCCAGAGGTATTACTTTTTATTTCACGGACTGTTTTGCTCATAAAGAGGATTTCGGTGAGTTTATGTTTGTTTTTAGTTCATGTAACCGCGCGATGGTCACATATTTAGGCGGTTCGTGACACTGTGTTTGGAAAATAAAGGATAAAATAAAGGCTGACTGTAGTTAGTTAGCTAGCTAAGCTAACACTAACGTTAGCTGGTGAAGTCAGACATTCAGGTTGTCTCTGTCTGGCTTGTAAAAAAACAACCTTTTTATTGTCACCATGTATCTCCTTCACTTTGCCAGTATTTTAACGTTAGAATATATGTGGCTATAGTTGGTGTTAACGAACGTCATGTCGTTTGATGGATGCGCATCCTAACAGTGAACATCAGACAAACGCCTGAAACTGTTGCTATGAATACAAATACAGTTTCTATTCAGTTGATCAGGTTACCTCCAACGGATACAATAATTGACCTATTATTGATTTTGGATTGAGAAAAACTAATTTATGTGTAGTCAATGCTTATTACTAATGCCAATTTTAAAACGACCTTTATGTATGTTCTCAGTTGTAAAGAGGAGACATTACACGTGAACATGATAAAAATACACATTTTCACGGCAGCCATATTGATATGAAATAGTAGGGTAAACATGTTACCAGTGATATTAATTAAGGTTGCGTTCCATTTAGTGTAGTAGGGCCTTCCCAGTGAGCTAACATGCGCAGTGGACTAGTTGCACAGCAGACATTTTGGCTTGTCAGAGCAGGAAAAACACAAGTGGACTTAATAACAGTCATTGAGGCTCGGTTCAGTTAGGTGTGTCAGTAACAGTGACAGTGAATCAGCTTGCACAATAGAAGGACCTCCCCTGAGTGGAATGCAGCAGTCATTAATACACCTGTGAGTTTTATTTTATGACATGTTGTGCAGCTAGTCCATAGCAGCAACCTCACCTGTGTTTACATTCCTATTTCATGTTTAAATGGCTACTATGAAAAAAACTAACAGATGTCACCATGAAACTTCCCAGTTAATTACTTACGTTAAGACTTCATATTACAAATTTTCTTAAATTGTCATGTTTAAATATTCAAATGAAGCAATATGTAATGCTAACTTTTGATGAATTCAGGAGAAATCTACAGACGCAAATAGACAACGTGTTGTGTGCAAAACAGACATGTAAATGTGTATTTTTGGATGATTTTCAACTAGTCTGAAATCAGACATGTTATGGAAAATGTTTTTGCCTATATTGTTTATAAACTTAATATTAGGTAACAGTTGGAAGAGTTGTTTCCAACCGCTTGTATAATCTGACAATAGCAGTTAGCATCTAGCTAGAGGCATCTTTACAGGAACACACAGTACCTGTCCAGGTCAAGCCTCTGAATCCATGACCATTGTGTCTGACACAATTCATCTACAAGATTTGTGTTTTTATGTTTGCTCTTTTGTAGCTGCTGCTGTTTCAATGTATTTTAGATGGATAGGATGAGAA
>JAJHUR010078991.1:0-11015 GCA_027495735.1 Lutjanus campechanus
AGAGAAGAATGATTGTAACTGAATCAGGTTGAACCACTTCTGTTGTCCAAGAATGAACTGGAATGAAGGTTCAAGTTGTGTTTATGGAGCCTGCAGTTTGTCCTCAGTCACCAACATAAACATTATTCTGTATGCGGTTTGGTCAGCGTTTAAGAGCCAACAACATATACATTAGTTTGCTTTTCTTTTGCTTTGAAAATTCATGAGGAAAAAATCCATCATACAGGAGATGTGTGCAGCTACTTGGAGGCTAAAGTAAACATTTTCCTTTTCTCAAGTGAACTTGTTTTAAAGGCAACAAAAAGTCTTAAAAGGGTGAAAACACAGCTGAGAAAAAAAAAACAGGTTCACAGTTACCCACACCCAAGCAAATATTTGACACAGATGAGCCCGACAGGCATGTTGGTATGCACTGTATTCCCTTTTAAAACAAACTCCAGTTTCTGAATCATCTGCGTATCATAACTTTTTTTAAAAGGGACATTCTGTATCAAAAACTCTCTTTTCACTCTTTTTTCATCCAGTTGGCTAATTACGTGAGTGCAGCGCTGCAGCTCGCTCTCATCTCTCTGATAAATATCTCTGAACTTCACAGACACGCCGTATCTTCCCTCCTCCTCTTTCCATTCCACATGCAAACACATGGCTGTTTTGGGTTTTTTTTTTTTTATCGGCGAGTGAGACGTGATGCAAACGAGCTACAGAGGAAGTAACAGGAGCAGAGATAGTGTACATACCCACACATTCTTATCGCTGACAGAAGCCTATTGTAGTGTGGGGGATCGGCTGAAGCCTCATACCAACATGAAAAGTAGGAGTGATGTCACCAGCCCACATTGTGCACATACAATGTGGTAATTAAGCCTGTGAGGGTCAGAAAAAAACATGTTGAAAAATATGCAGGGACCTGTGGTTTAAAGTGTCACTGAAACGATATCCTCAGTAATATTTGGGTCATAATGATTTGGGAGCATTATATTGTTACGAAGAGGATTACATTAAAAGACATGCTTTGTGTTTTTAAGCTATATTCTTATATTTTTAGCTTCATTTAATGGTGAGAAAACATATCCAGGCCATGCTGAAGAACCAAATAATTTATCAGTATGGCTCTGGTAGACTGTGATCTGATATTTTAGGGTCTCGTTGGGGCTGTAGCTTTCAGTAATAGGCCAGTCTGTAGTGCAACCAATAGAAGAGGCGGTAATTGGAGCAAGATACCTTTTATTGCATTATATTTAGGGATGTAATGATATTTATTGCAGTATCAAAAAACAAGAAACACTGACAACTTGGAAAAAAAATTGTTAAATAAATCTGACATGTAGTGTTTTTTGTTGGTCTAAAATACATTTCATGACCTAACGTGCAAAAACTGGCACAAATTGTCTTTTATGTCAAGTCAGATTTTATTTGTATAGCCCTCAATTAGGCGGCTTTACAATCTGTACAGTATGCAACACTTCCTGTCCTGTAAACCCTCAAAAGAGTGAGGAAAAACTACCCCAAAACCCTTTTAACAGGGAAAAAATGGAAGAAACTTCAGAGAGAGCCACAGAAGCAGGATCCCCAGGATGATTTTGCGTGTACAGAACAGAACACTAAAACTACTAAAATAAATGTAATATCACCGCAGATAACGTCACATTCGGTACAGTATTGAGACATTTTTATTGCAATATCGCAATATTCCTAGTTACATTACATTCATTTACTTGATGGTTTTATCGAAAGTCATTCACACTAAGTGCATTCAACCATGTGGATACAACCAAAACCTGCGTGTACAGAATTATATTGAATGTCGTCACACACGCGAGCCACTAAAATCCGTACATGCACTTGCAGAATTCTTTCAGTTGTCATTACCTTAGATATTTTGTTTTGTGACACTTTATCAGATGCTTTGTGGGATACTGAACCATCGCCAGTGGTAGGGATGATAATTAGATTTTTGTGATTCACATATTTAACTCTTCTGAGTAATAAATCAGGGGAGGGAGACTGTCAGTCTCAGTCAGGATCAGTCTGATTATCTGCACTGCAAGAGTTTCCCTTGTTGGACATATTAACCTAGTAGACTCCAAATCTGCACTGACTCTAAACGTAGCAGACTCTTAAATCATTATGACCTGCTGAGTGCTAAGTCCCGAATGTCAGACTTAACTGTAAGCAAGAGTAGGATGTAGGCTGTCTGTTTTCAGCAAACAAGACCAATGACAGTTCTAATTAGCATGTGTTAGCATGCTGACATGCTAAACTAAGTTAGCATACGTGTAAGGGCAACTGCAGTAAATGCTAAGAAAAAAGAAAAACATCTAAACATCAGTAGGTTTGCGTTGAGATTATAAGCACGTTACTGTGCTAGCATTAGCATTTAGCTCAAAGCACTGCTCTGTCTAACTAAAGCCTCAGAGCCCCCTGCATGGCTGTAGACTCTTTGTCTTGTTAGACTGAATTAGTCTGTTTTAAGGCAAAAAGTAAACAAATAAATTAACTTAAAATGAAAGGAAGTCAGTATAACGGTTACCAAGAAACAAAATAAACAGTATAATAAAAATGTATTCATATTTTGGGGCAATTTGCTCTCAAAATAAAAAACTTTTTTGCTTGTGTTATCTCTGTTTCCCTGGAGCAAATGGGGTCTGACTAATAACTGGAAAACAATCAGTCACGTCAGTTGAATCTGATGTAATGAAACCTAGTTTACTACTCCAGCAAATGGGACAACCCTTAGTGACGACCTCGCAACAGAGACGATTTCTAGTTCCTGTTTAGGTAACGTAAGCTAACATTAATACTTTCTAGAAATAATTGGTTATCTCAAACTGAATAACTCCACACATATGAACACAAAACTGGTTTGGTAGCTCAATCTTGTCATAACTATCTGCTGAAAAAAAACAAAAAAACATTTTTTTTCCATGGACAGATGGAGCTACTGCATCCACAAACTTCACATGTATTTTCAAGCTAGTAGCACCATATGTCACAGACTATGTCAAGTCTGGCTATAGTCTAAAAAATTGAGAATAAAATATCACAGTTTGGATCACAGTTGTGACAGATTGTGATATTATTTTGGCTGGATCGCCCACCCCTAACTGTCAGCAGGTTAAAAAAAAAAACATACCATGAGTTATCGTCTGTGTCAGCCTTGGATAATATAACAGCGTTATCCAACACAAAAGTCTCTTATCCAAGGTTACATCTTTTCTCCTGGGTGGTGAGGGAAGGTCAGTACATTCAGACTGTATACACCCACAGAGTACATGCATTGACTCGTGCATACACAGGTAGGAGGATGACATCACACTTTGCCAATGTCAGCGGCAGGAAGCAGGATACTGTCTCCTCTGTCCTTGTCTGGACTAAAAAGACTAAGTCTTATCTCTGTGTCGGCTGAACTCTCTTTCACCAGAGTTGCAGCATGTGAAGTCGGCCACATGTCTTTGATCTGAACAATGGGGTATAAGGGCTCCTGTATCCTCGTGTTGGCCTTTTTTAAAGTCTTTATCTGCTTCGCGTATGGAGCTCAGTTTTTGGAACGGTGTATTTTTCCCCTCCGGGTGCTGCTGTGCTTATTGACCCACTCTTTTTACCATCTCTTCCTCCTCCTCCCCTTCTTTCTCTTCTTCCCTCCCAGCTAAACTAAGCACCTGCGTGTGTGTTTCAACATGTTAATGAGTCTCTTCTCGTGATCACTGAGCAGTACGGTAGGAACAGCCTGTTTCTGAAACCAGTTTCAAGATGAACTCAGCTGTCAGCCAACACCCTGTTAGCCTCCATGTGCATGTGGACGCACAGACATGCAGCGTGGATCTGCTTACATAATCACAGTCTTATCTCATAAGCTAGTCGCAGTCATTATTCAGCACCTGTTTGGCTCCTGTTGTGTTGTCTAGAAACTGGCTTTGTGGTGACACCTCATCAGGAAAGTTGTAGTTCATATTTATATGATACAGTGAAGTCCTCTGAAGATTTATTTTAACAACAGCGAAACGATTTCTGTGAAGTTCTCCTTCAAACTTTTTCTTACATCCTCATCTTTTCCCTGTAGGTCCCAAACATTTATATTTTAACTACTATTGCTGTTCAAAGGAAGCCATGTCTCTCCAATTTTAGTGATTTTGATTTTTTTTTTCAGAAAGACTGAGGGATTAGTTTTTCCTTTACTGGCCATGAAAATTCTCCTACTTCTTTAACTAAACAAACCAATTATTGTTTGTCTGTTTGGAGCAATTATTGCTCCAAACAGATGCACTTTACCCAAGGCAGCCATTAAAAGTTAGTATATTTCTGACCTGACTTAATTACAAAATTACAGTTACATTGGTAACCATGGTTACATTATCCATTGAGAAATGATCATTTCTGTTTTGTTCTTATTTTTATCTTGTCTTTTGTTTTGCTATTTTAAATACAATAGAAATGTGCCTGTTTATACCGCCTTGTGTTTCTTGTCTTGCTACTTTTTGCGTTAGGTGTTGTGGATCGCCCTGTTGTTGAAAGGTGTAGTACAGATAAACTTTCCTTGCCTTAATAAGAAATTAGCTGTTTTTATAATGCACAATGCAATGAAAGTTTTTCAAAGTTTCAAAACATGTGTCAGTTCCTCTGACAAGACTTCTGAGGCTTAAAAAAACCTCCACAGGTGCTCTAGTCTGGATGGTGTTGGAGTATCGACTCGAAGAAAGATTTGATCATGGGGAAGTTCTTCAGTACGTCCATTTTGAGGTTTGAGTTGATATTTTGTGATTTCAGTGTCAGACGATAGGCTGTGTCTGTCCTCTGTCTTATCTGCTAAAAAAAAGTTGTCCTCACAGTCTCCTCTGGTGACACGTGCAGTGGAGGCGCTGATCGGTCTTGTGGCGGAAATGCGTTAAAACTGAATCGATAATGGCCAGCCTAAATGTAATTAAAGTCTGACAGTTACATTACTTGTTACAACAAACGAATACAATGCAATCAGAGTCCTCTAAATGAGTTGCTCTGTAGCGCGTCAGCACCAACACTGGTATTCAACTGGTACATTCAGATAAAAACAACACTGAGTAACGTAGTGAGAGTGAAGTAAGTGAACAATAAAGTTATGGACCGTAAAACCAAAACAACGAACTAAAAGAAGCTAAAATGCCCCGTAGAGCAGAGGAAGAACCAGAAAATCAGGTGATAATTCTCTGTAGGTTTTTCACTACAATCCACCCCTCTACGCAGGAGTTGACCTTTGGTCCGTTGTGGATATAAAACATTGATTATAGCTGCTTTAGCAAAATATTGAAACAACTAAAATGCTGCTAAATAAAGACTGACTCCAACTTTTCACTCAGCAGCTTTTCACTTAATTACCTCCCCTAATTTGTTTTACAGCCATTTATTGACATTAATTTGCTCTCAGTGTTTGGCAGAAAGTTTGAGTTAATTATTAAACGTATAATAACGTTTTCTTTCCTTGTTAATTCTCCTGTTTAGGACATTTTTAGAGTGAAAATGACAACAGATGTCCAGTCATTTAAAACCATCCTTGTCTCCATTTGACATTTGGACATCTTAAATCCGTCTCTCCTAAAGATAAATGGTCCGACACAGCGGTCGCTGCCCCGCCGGCTGAAGGGAATAATAGAAACACAGATAAGAAAATGACTGGCCTTTTCCCTTCCTGCTGTGCTGTTGATTAGATGAGGATGGTGAAGACTATAAATAATCTGACCAGGCACTATCTGGCCTTTCAATGGCTTCACCTGTAGCACTAAATATTTTAACAGCTGCTATCACTTTATTGGGCCTGTCTGTCTCTGACTGGGTTGCCATGGCCGCCACCTGGCCACTGAAAATGCAGGTTCCGGAAGAATGAAACTTTCCTCTTGTCTGCTGGAGGTTACAGTCTTCTATTTAGCACCCAAAATGCCTCATCTTGGAAAAAAAGGCAAGCTTAGAAAAGAATTTGTCGTGTAATGAAATGAATTTTGCAGATCATATCGGCGGTTCGTTGATCAAGTCTTTGGAATTGAGGTTTAAAACTCCTGTTTAGCAGGAAAGATGATCTTTATTCTGAGGAAAGGGTGTGTCTCGCCTCTGAGGTATTTGTATAGACCACGCCTGTGTGCGTGAAAACCTCCAGAGAGGCAGAAAAGCTGACAATGCCGGAAAACCAGATCAGAAAAAAAATAGGAGACAAAACCCCCATCGGCGAGCATTTCTCTTCCCTGTTTACACTGTGTTTGCTCCTTTCAGCCCGGGGCTTTATCTGTTTTGTTTTTTTTGTGATTCCTCCTCTGAAGCTTCTTTGGCAAAACGTGGAGGTGCAACACAATAGCCAAGCTCATGTTCTCACTGTCATCATGTTTACCCTGGGAATGGGGAGAGCCTGTTGCGCTTTATGTAACACCCTTTTTAAAAACCATTCCCTGCTGGATAGGATGGGAAATGTATTGTTTCCAGCTGTATCTCTGCAGTGATAATGAGTAATTACTTAAAATGATGAAACAATTTGCAGGTGGGAAAGACACTTCCAAGGACTGCAACAACTCCCGGCTATTGTCTCGTTCCTATTTCATAAGGACAAGACGAACACTTACTTTGGTGATAGTGTAGAAGAAATTATTTTAGCTGCAACAGCTACTGAACGATGCCAGAGCTGTTATTAAAAACTGCACACTGCAAGTGTAAAGAAAGCAGGCAAAGCTTTGGTTATTGGTGCATTCACTGTGTCCGGTAATTTACCTTTTAAAAGACAAAGGAACTGAATTAGGCTTTGTTACAGCTTTTGTTTTATTGTTATTTAATTTGCCTGTGCTGAGCATTTATATTTTAATGTCGGCGTTACTTTTTAGCCTGCGCATTGCCAATGATTGAAGACCCACAGGAAAACATTTGTCATATTCCAGTACCAGTACCCTTAAAGTGATGCTGATACTCCAGTACTTCATTTGATACCTTATTTCATTCTTAATTTGATGCACCTCACCTGAATTCAGGACGTATTCCTGAAATAATCCTCGTACATTTTATGGTTTTATTTTCGACAGCCGTCTGAGCAAAAGATGCTTCGCAGATTGTACTTTTACAGTTGTCGCATGAAACGGCTCTGGTGGATCTGCTTCAGCTCTGTAATTTCTTGATGTATTTACAGAGAGACTGAGGAGCAAGTCTATTTAAACACAAGTTTTACATAATAAAAATCAATAAAGTTTGCAGAGCTATTCACTTACAATGCAGTAATGATGGCTCCTTATTTATTTTTATTTATTTTAAGGCCCAAATTAATCCACAGTTGTCAATATCAACATACGCAATGAACTCTGATTGTGACCCTGAAGAAGTGACCCTGTGACGTCTAATATAGGAAAGAAACAGATTCTCGTGTGGAGTATCTGTGGGTGCAGCCAGCTGTATCTGCTCTGAGTGAAATCCCAGTCTGGATTCGTCTGCTCTGCTAATCTGATCGTGTCTCTTCACTGCGGAGAAGTGGAAACAACAAATATGTGTAATTATCAAATTGCCATAATTGGATAATTGGAAATTACCAAATCAGGAGAGGCTTGTGTAGCAATGAGAGCACTACGCCGCCAGTTTGAAACTGTAAACAGACAAATATAGACACAACACGGCTTTCTCATTTAAACATTCAGATCACAATAAAACTGGTTCAGAACCAACTCTCAGATTCAAACACACACACACACACAAGATGTATTTTTAACAACCTATACTTTGGCATATGCTCTGCTTGTCCCATTTCTGGTTCTCCCGTATTTCAGGTTATTTTGAGCAAGTAGAGCAGTGTCTTCTGGGTAACTGTGGGCTCTCCCTCTGTGTGTGACAACATGACAGCAGGTACAGTAAATGAGAGCATGATGTAGGTCGTGACTTTCATTAATAGGCCTTCACTAGATTAAAGGCACATGTTATTAAACAAAAACAAATGTTCTTTGTTGTGCTGGATGGAAAATTTCATATTTCAGACCCTCGATGGATTGTTTAGAGTGTTATTATTATGAAGCATGATCAGGCAGTACAGTTGTGTTGTATGGAGTTGGTAAATTCAGGTCTTAACCTATTTGGCTCTTAGTTCAAGATAGAAATTCACTGTACCAAATGGAGCATAGCTGAGTGGAGGTGTTGCCAGTGTATTGTTGTCTGAGAGGAGCTAATCACTGCTTACATCGGGCTAATCTGGCTGTCTGTTGTACCACTGAAAAACAAAACAAAAGAACAACAACAACAACAACAAAAACCTTCAGGGGCTGTGTGCAAAATGTTTTTGACAATAACCTGTCGGCATCAATAATTCACAGCACAGCAGGACCAACAATGAGACAGCTGAACCTGGACTAAAGAGCAGCAGGAAATTAATTCGAGAAGCAAAGTAAAGCTGATAAACAGGTCAAATAGCTTTACAAGTCTGGCCAGAGTGCACAACAGCAATCAAGCTGATAAACAGGGCAATCTGAAGTGTGTTTTGATTTTTTTTTTTTTAAATTTATTTAGCACATATTAAAATCAAACAAAACAAGTAATAACAAGAATATATATGCAAGGGAGACTAAAAGCTTACTAGGCTTATCATGGGTCTCCCTCAGTTATAAACTAGGGCAAATTAACGTACAGTTACAATTACTGGTTGCAATTTTCCCTTCTTAAGTCCCGCCCCTTTTTGCTCTGTGCTCCAGTAACAGTTGAGCAAACACAGTACCTTGGTCAACTTTCTCCTTTTCCTGTAAAAGCGCACGGGTCACATCTTAAGTTAGCTAATGTTAGCAAAACATTGTTATCTATGTTACATAAAATGGTAACAAACATTTTATAGGTTTCTTATTTACCTGAAAACACAGGTGGGACCAAGTCATTCTTTTTGCAAGTCACAGGAAAGTCCAAGTCCAAAATCCCAGACTTTGAGTTTAGGGTCCTAAACAAGTCATAATATAACAGTGAGCTTTAAGCCTAATTGATACACAAAGTTACTTAGCTGTTAAGCTAACATTAGCCAAACATTAGCTCACTAACCATGTTAAAATAAGTCAACTCCAAATGTTGAATGAAGCTGTAAGTTATTGTGTCTCTGTGTGTAATTTTCAACCTGCATGTTTTGCATACTGCAATTCATTTTTTTGTTGACACACACTTTGTGTTATCTTTGGTATAATTTTTTTCCATTTGGAGCTCGGTGATGTAACGTTAGTTCTTCATGTTTCTATCCTGCACCATGATTGGATGCTGTTGGACAATGTGGATCAGGGGAATTAAGCGTTGACTTTCTGATTCACGGCACACTTTTTAAATAACACACTTTTTAAATCTTTGGGAGTGGGGCAAAGGTACCAAGTATTTTCAAGGCTGGTGGAGTCCAAGTCAAAGGTGAAACCATGAGTCACTGGTGTTAAAGTCTAAGTTGAGTTCAAGTCTTTTTTTGATTTTGCCAAGTTGAGTCTAAAGTCGTCAAATTTGTGACTCAAGTCTGACTCGAGTCATCTGATTGGAGTCCACACCTCTGTCTGGAACATATCCTTCATATTTCTTTACTACAGTGTCTTCTTGTGCTTCTAGTGAAGCTGAGCCACTTGATTTTGATTAAATCCATTTTATATGAAAGAGAGAAACAGATGCTTGTAACATTTGTGTTCTGTATAATGTTTAACCATTCTCAATATCAGCTTTTCACTGCTGACATAAGACGTATGATTACACAGGACCATTATCAGTACAGTTATAAAGGATTAAATTTGGCAAATGTTCTGTCAGCTTTGGCAGTGAGAAACTGATAGCTGGTTGCCAACGTTGCCATCTTTAAAGCCTGCTGTCAGGCCTTAAAGGGATAGTTTGGATTATTCAAAGTGAGGTTGAATGAGGTACCTGCAGTACCATTAGATAGTCAGTGTATTAGCTAAAATACATGACGGTCAGCACAATATATGTAGAATATTTTCACTGCTTTACATTTCCAGCATTTTTCATGAGAAGCTGCAGTTACATAAGTCAAATATCGCTCTCTCCCAACCAACCAAACTTCATGGGCGAAATCACTTATTTTACCTCACAGAACACTGGAGTTGTTGGTCTACCACTGCCTCGATCAGTTATTTTGTTTATGTTAATATGTGACTTAGGTGTTTTAAAAGGTTAGTTCAGATTGACCAATATCGCACAATATCATAAACAAACAGATCGAGGCAGGAACAGACAAACAACTCCCATGTTCTGCTGGGTAAAATCGCTGATTTTGCCCATGGAGTTTGGTTGGTTTGGAGAGAGCAATATTTGGCTTTTGTGAGGGCGGTTTCTGGCAGAAACGGATGTCTGACGGCAAAGTAAAGCACTGAAAATATTCTAAATATAGTGTAAACTTAAATTGATCTGCCATCTGCTGTACTATCAATATGTAGTGCACACAACCGTACTTCAGATAATCCAAACCATCCCTTTTAAGTAGGGAAATGAAGTTACGTTTCAGGCTGCTGTATCTTCATTGGTAGTGTGGGCCAGCCGTTAATCACAAGGTTGGTGCTTCAGTTTCTGAGCTCCTCCTGTGTGTATGCAAAAGAGCACTTGCATTAAATTTACTGTACAAATGTCATTTACAAATGGATGTAATGTACGGCTCCGTGTGTGGCTCTTGTACTGCGCTGCCTGGGGGGGGTGGGGAATTTGCAAGTGTGAGTCCACAGAAAAGACCCAAAACCAGGCTGAAAAACATAATGAGTGTTTGATGACTCGTCTTCAGCACACTCACCCACACACACATCTCCATCTGTCTCCCTCTCACTCTCTAAACTGTTTACACGACATCACGCTCTTATGAAAGATTGCATGTCGATTTCCAGGAATCGAGGCATTTTTAACTTGTTACAGGCGAAATCATCAACAGCAGAAGGAAGAAGAAAAAAAAAGTAGATTTTGAGAGTTTTGAGGCTCACATGACAGGATTCCCACGATGGCAGTTGTAATGCTGGTGAAGAACGGGCCTCTCGTGGTGGAGAATTACATCACAACACTAATTGAAAGGGACAATAGTGTTA
>JAJHUR010078991.1:20199-33190 GCA_027495735.1 Lutjanus campechanus
AAGCTGACAAATCAGAAAAGTCCAGAAGTTTTAAGAAAAGACACAAGCATCAGCAAATTTGGCACTGAGGTATTGTTACAACTTCTGAAAAAAGTCTTAGCCTGTTTTTCTCCCTAATTATTTGCTTTTTTTCTGTAAAATCTGAGTTCCCCTGAGAGGAGTTCACTCTTTTTCAGCATGGCCCTGCTCATACTCACAAGTTTTATTGTTGGAAACACCTGGAAACTGTGGAAACTGTGAAGCCACAGTGTGATCTGTAGGAGGTTCAGGACATTCTTCACAAGTTTGACCTTTTATTGTTTATTTGGGTCCCTGTTAGCTTCCTTAAAGTGGCAACAACAACAACAACAACAACAGCAACAGCAACAACAACAAAAAGGACAGCATTTTAAAATCACTTAGTATAAATGAGTCAAGAAAATGCAAAATATGCCCAATATGAAAATAAGTGAAATGACTCCACACCCAAAAACAATTATTTTCATTATCAATTGATCTGACAAATATTATTTTGAGTAATGATTTAGTTTATAAAAAACGCAGGGAGATATGGATAAAATCAGATATCAAAATATTTTTTACCAAAACTTTAATATTGTTATTGCAACCTCTTGCAACCTATTGGGTGACTACTGGTTCTTTCACAAAATATTAGGACAAGATTTTTGATAAATAATCATCATTAACGTGGATGTAATGAATAAGCGGGTAAACGCAAATAATAGAACAGCTTTAAACAGTCTGATAAGTTCAGAAAATTACATCACTTTACTGTAATTGAGCCTTCAAAACCAGAAAATGACAACACTTCACGATATGACGATATCTAGAATTGATGACAATATGTAGTCTCATATGATGATGTTGTTAGAATATTGATATATTGCCCAGAGGTACTATTAAATGGTTGAATTTTTTGATAAATACTCATTGCATTTTCTCAGAGCATTAAGTGACATCTTCAGTTTGCTCCTTTTGTCTCCAGCAGGCTCAAAAAATGACTGAAACAATTAACTGATTGTCAAAATAGTTGGCAGTTGACTAATTGTTGCAGCTCTACAAGAAGCAATAAATAGCAGCAACCAGCTTCACCTGATACTTACTGTAACTTTACTGAAGTGTGTTATTCAGCACAACCACAGTGTGGAGTTGGATTCCGGCCATGTGATGCTACCTTCAGTTTGACATCACGGCTCGTACGTCTCATTTACCGCCTCACCAACCTCCCACAACTCATCCTACTGATGCGCCAACAGCTTCATTCACATTCAGTTTGTACAGCTTGTCGCTTGAACTATAATAAAACATCATGCTTACTTGCAGCTGCTGTGCAAATAACTCTGATACTTTCTGCATCATAGTTTAACAAACTTTAACCTTGTCAGTGACCTTGAGAGTGTCAGTATTATGCCAGCAGGGAGCCCACAACCACAATCTGACTCCTCCGTATGTCCAGTCAGTAAAATCTCTCAAACCCGACCTCTTCCTGTCATCGCTGCGATGGCCGGGGAGTCTGAACTGGCCCGATTGCTGAGCCTCAGGCCACTGGGCCAGGCCCCATCGGGCTTAGACGGGGATTACAGACTCTGTTCTCTTGTTTCCATCAGCCGTGCCCAGTCCTCTTGTGCACAGCCAGTTATTGTCATGGCAGCAGTGGCAGGCTGGGGACACTGGCTCCATTATTGCAACTCTGGTTTCTACGCAGCGGACACACAAGGGAGGGACTGGATACACAAAGGACTGTTTCTCTCTGTGCTAGCAAACTGAGTTTATCTGCACTGTGCTGCTGGTCTGTTTACACTCTATTATTGTGGATAGTTAACCTGTCAGGAAGAAGAGATTTTACCTGAAATGCACCAGTTTTAATTTAGCGTGGTACACAAGCGCTGTCTGTAAAAATAAGATTAAAACCTGCTATAAAAAGTAAAGACTGACATAATATAACACATATACTCTACATTATGTGAGTGGTAATGCTTCAGACCATCTTTGTCAACATAAATACAAACTGATTCAGTGTGTTTTGCACTTTTTTTTAACATCCCAGTAATCAATTTGCTTTCCCCTCGGAAGTTGTTGATTGAGTTTGTGTCAATCTTTGGCTTCATATTGTGTTTTCCAAAACGGTGGCTCTGACTAGTCATGCTAAAGGGATCGTTCAGATTATTTGAAGTGGGGTTGTTTGAGGTACTTATCCATAGTCGGTGTATTACCTGCAGTGGATGGCAGTCGACACAGCGCCAGTTTGTAGAGCAAGAGGACCGCCAGTGTAGGAGGCTAAGCAAGCTGCTGTGGACAGTTTGGAATATTTTCATTGCTTTACCTTACTGTTAGACAACCATTTCTGATGGGAAACTGTTGTTTTATAAACCAAATATTACTCTCTCTCTCTGTGTTAATGAGTGACTGCGGTGAATCCCAATTAAACCTTTAAAACACAGAAGTTACACAATAGCACAAACAAACTAAGCAATCAAGGCAGCGGTAGATGAACAACAAATGTTTCTCTGCAAGGTAAAATCACTGTTGCAGAAGGAGTCTGATTGCTGATTGAAAAGTCACATCAAATGTGGGAGGTGGGGGGATGACATGCAACAAAGGGCCGTAGGTGGGAGTTAAACCCACGGATGCTGCAGAGGACTCACAGCCTCAGTACATGGGGCGAAAACTTTAAGCTGTCTGATGTGTTGAAGTGTCTCTTTAGCACATCTCCAACCCAGGAGTCAATCACTACAAAATATTGATTTGTGTGAATGTGCTGTATGTAAGTCCCAGTAATTTTACTAAGGATGTAACAATTCTCCTAATCCACGATTTGTTCAGACCTCAAATTATTTTTTTTATTTGTTTGTTTTTTTTGTTTGAATTAATAAAACAGGCTTGTGGGGGATTCTGGGTTTTATTAAATCAACTACATTTTTTAAAATACCAAGAATACAAATGAACACTATGAAGGTCGATTAACTTTATAAATCAACTAAATAAACAAAAATTAATAGACTAAAACTTTGCTGAGGATAATTAAACCAGTCTACATAAGAAATAATAATCTCTCAAAGATTTACTTTTTATGTCTAATTCTACCACCTATAGCAATAATTAGTTTACCTTAAAAAGTTTGTAAGTTATATTTTTCTTGTTTCTGTTCGTGTAGGTGGTGAAGATCCTAGAAAAGCATGACCCCCTGCGCAGCAGCTCCACCCTGCCCTCCCTCATCAACCTCAGCACCACCTCCAGCGGCGGCCCTCGTTTCGGCCCCATCCCCGGAGACGAGGCGAGCGCGGTGCAGAACTACGTGGAGCACATGCTGTTCCTGCTGATGGAGGAGGAGAGCGGGCAGGCTGGCGCCATGGGCCCCATCCTGGAGTTTGTGGTGATGGAGAACGTGATGGAGCGTCTCTTCGTGTGGAGCCTCCGCAGGGAGTTCACGGATGACATGAAGCTGGAGCAGCTGAAGATGTATGAGATGCTGGTGGGCCAGGCGCACCAGCCTCTGCTGCATCACAAACCCATCCTGCGGCCGCTCATGATGCTGCTGTCGTCCTGCTCGGGCACGTCGGCGCCGCAGGTGGAAGGCGAGCTGGTGCTGCTGCTCAACCAGCTGTGCTGCGTTCTGGCGAAGGACCCTTCGATTCTGGAGCTGTTTTTCCACACCAGCGAGGATCAGGGAGCCACCAACTTCCTCATCTTCTCCCTGCTCATCCCCTTCATCCACAGGGAGGGGACGGTGGGCCAGCAGGCCAGAGACGCTCTGCTGCTTATTATGTCGCTGTCCGCTGAGAACGAACGAGTGGCCAAACACGTTGCGGAGAACACCTACTTCTGTCCGGTCAGTCCCAAATGATGAATCACATCTCCTTCTTTCTGTGTCCTGCTCTAATTTATCTGGCGGGTTTTGGTATCATGGAAACTTCCCCAGGCTCAGTCCCTCACTTTTTTTTTATTTTGAATACTTTATTTAAGGTTTTAAATTATGCAAGAACAGCAGAACATATTCCCACCAAAAACTCATCACTCTGACAATATACAGTCAACGGAAAAACAGAATAATAAAATAAATAAATAAATGATACATGTTAAAAAATGGAGCCAGTTCAAAGATGAATGTTTCCATGTACAACCCCGATTCCCAACAAGCTGGGGGCTGTGCAAAACGTAAATAAAAACAGAATGGCTTTTTTTTTTTTTTTACTTTTTTTTTTTTAATATAGACTCATTCTGAATTTGAAGCCTGCAACTCATTCCAAGAAAGTTTGGACAGAAGTTTGTTTGCCTCTGTGTTACATCACACTCAATAAGCATTTGGGAACTGAAGACACTAATTTAGAAGTTTTGACAGTCAAATTCTTTCCCATTCTAGTTGCTTAACAGTCATATTTTCTGTGCTTCATAATGCACCACACATTTTTCAGACAGGTCTGGACTGCAGGCAGGTTAGTCTATTACCTGAACGCTCCTAAGCCACACTGTTGTAACAGAATGTGCAGAATCTGTCTTGGCATTGTCTCGCTGAAATAAACAGGGACGTCTCTGAAAACATGTTGTCTTGGATGGCAGCGTCTGTGCTTTAACATTAATGGTGCCCTCACAGATGTGCAAGTTACCCATGATGCCGTGGGCACTAACACACCCCCCATACCATCACAGATGCTGGCTTTTGAACTTTAGTTTGGTAACAATCTGGATGTTTGTTTGCTTTTTTTGTCTCTTTTGCCCGGAGTACACAACGTCCATGATTTCCAAAAACAATTTGAGATGTGGACTCGTCAGACCACAGCACAGTTTTCCACTTTGCATCAGTCCACCTCAGAAGATCTCAGGCCCAGAGAAGTCTGCAGAGTTTCTTGATGTTGTTGAAATATGGCTTTCACTTTGCATGATAGAGTTTTAAGTTGTACTTGTAGATTCAGCGACAAACTGAGTGTTCTGACAACAGTTTTCCAAAGTGTCCCTGAGCCCATGTAGTATCAGTTATTCAGTCATGTTGGTTTTTAACGCAGTGCTGCGGGAGGAAGGGAAGGTCATGGACCTTCAGTGTTGGTTTTCAGCCTTGCACCTTACATGCAGAGATATCTCTGGATTCTCTGAATCTTTTAATGATATTATCAATTATTTGCCTGTGCAGTTTTTCACAAAGTGGTTAATCTCACCCGATCCATGCTTGTGAATGATTAACCCTTCAAGGATGCCCCCTTTAATACCCAATCACAATACTGTCACCTGTTACCAGTTCACCTGTTTACCTGTTGAAGGTTCCAAATGGGTATTTTTTTGAGCTTTCCACAAAATTCCCAGTCTTTTGTTTTCAACTTTTCTGGAACATCTAGCAGGCATCAAATTCAGAGTGAGTGTATATTTACAAAAAACAATAAAGCTTATCAGTTTGAACATTAAACATCTTATCTTTGCACTGCACACAATTAAATTGAAAAGGATTTGCAAATCATTCCATTTTGTTTTTTATTTATGTTTTCGACAGCATCCTAACTAAATTTGGAATCAGAGTTGTAGTTGATTAATTTAATTCTGGCATTCACAGTGGTGAACAAGCTGCTCTGACACCGGTCACATGACAGGTCCTGTCTCTCTGCTGATCGATGTATGTTATGTTTTAGAATTGGACATTGATCAGTCATTGTGGAATCCTGCTAATTACTTCAGTCCTTTTAATAAATTGCCTTGAACCTTTGTTACTATGAAGCACTTCCACTTCCACCTTTCATCAGGTCAGGTACTGTCATTTGTCTACCCAAACTTTCTGGCAGTTTTAAAAGAGGCGTTCATTCCCCTTCTTTTTAAATTTTCCTGACTAACTCAACCTTTTTCCAATGACTTATTGTTCATTCTCATCCTCTCACAGCCGCTCTAAATTCCCAGACTTCTCTGTGACCCTGGGCGTCATAATCGGGCCAAAAATATGCAGATGAATTCATGGAGCTACTTGAAGCAAGGTTAAAACATCTCTGGCATTGAGTGTCACAAATGTCTGGCATTCAGAAGATTATGGCATGGTTGTCAGCTAATCCCATGTAAATAATGCCATTTACCCGCAGCTGCAGACGTTGCAAAGAGAAAAAAAAAAAGAGCTTTTGATGTGATGCCAGTTTAACAACTGGAGTCTGAATTTAATTGGTTCCACTGGCAGGCTACGAGGATAATCCTATAGAGGATGTATACATCAATGCAACACTAATGATGCACTTATCTTATAGTTAAATTACACTGCGGTGCTGTAGACCCTGTTGTGGTGTGAAATCCCACCCTGTCTATACTTAAATCATATTTATATTAACCATATGTTATGTGGAACGCCTGTTGACACTTATGCATTAATTAGTAGCCTAATTACCATATCATGATGACTATAACAGCAAAGTTATTGGCAGTAAAACTCCATGCTGCTCAAATATTTATAGCTCTGACCTGTAGGAGGCATAAATCCATATGTATGCTGCCTCTCTGTGTGAAGAGGAGCAGGCAGGCTGATATTTAGGCTGCTGCAGAACTCTGCGCACATCTGCATTACATTATCACAAGGTGGAGAAGAAGAAATGATTTAGAAAAGTATTTTGCATTGTAGTGAGCAGTAAAACACAGTTATAAATCTGATGTGTGAAGGTGAGAGTAAAACTGACTGCTGAGAACCCGTGCATATATCATTTATGGCACCCGCTGCCTCATTAATGTGTAACGAAGCCCATAATATTCTCTCTGTAATTACTTTGTGTCAGATTATTTTTCATTAGACTGTATATATCTCACCATACTAGGTCTGCAGCACAGTGTGTGTGTTTTTTTCTCTGCAGTACAGGTAAAACTTGTTTCACTGTGAAGTTTTGCTTCACACTATGTGACTCTGCTGAGGTCTATATTAAAGGTCGCATTATCTTAATTACAAGTGTGGTTAAAAAAACAAAAAAAACAAAAAACTAAGTTACTTAAGAGACAAAATAAGGCAGCTTGAGCAACAGAATAAAAGAACGTCAACTTCCAATCTAATTAATGTTCTCAAACGAGCACATAGACATTGAGGGCAATTTAAGGTTTACCAATCAAAAATATTACAAAAATGGAAACAAGGCAGGTAGTAGTTACTACTAAGACTAAAAAAACTGCAGTTATCTAATATAGTGCAGAAACTTGAGAATTAATAATTCAACCCTCACAAAACCTGATCTCTCAGTCATTTGCCGAATTTTCCCTGCAGAGAAACACAGACACTCGCACGGATGATACATTTTTGAAAGACATCACATTAATACAGCAGGTTATTTCTTCTCTGGAAAAACAATAAAAGATCTTGACGCTTAGGTATATATATGAATTTATAAAACATTTAAAGAGACACTGACAGGCGAGAATAGTTGTAATACATGAGGAAAAAGGGACAACCCTCCATATCACTGCTGAATACAGAAATACACATGTTAACAGTGTAGTTTCACTGTGGAGGCTAACAGCTGATTATACATGAAACTGCTCACAACAAGATCTGTGGATTATCTTGAGTAACAGGGTTGTGATTTTTGGAGAGATGTGCTGGTTTTCAATTTTTCAATTTTTCAATTTTTCAATTTTTTTGTTGCTTTGAGCACCACAGGACTAGTACCATTTAGTCCCATTATGTTGGAGAGAAGGCAGAGATCTCAAGGTCTGATATCTCCAAAACTCTGAAATTCACACCAAAACAAAACTGCTATCAGGGAGACGCTACAGAGCCGCTGCAGCAATCAAGAACATTTTAAAAAGTCTTTCACACCAAATGCAACTTTCAGACTGAAGCCATGCCCGTTATTGTTGTCTGCACTCTGTATGTTCTGTTATCATTGTGTGTATTGTAATTTATTGTGATGTTTTTAACCAACTTGTGAAGCTAGAAGCAAATTTCCACATTTATGGACTGTAAAGATCATTATTATTATTTTTATTGTTCAAAAACAAACTTTGACCCACAGTTAAATTGATCAAAAGTCAATAATAAACCCAAAGCAGCTGTTGACATTAACAGGAATACTTTAACATAAATTTGACGTTGACACCTGTCTCTGTCCTCAGGTGTTGGCCACAGGGCTGAGCGGTTTGTACTCGTCTCTGCCCACCAAGCTGGAGGTTCCCAACGAGGAGTGGCACTGCCTGCACAAAGAGGACTGGCTCCAGATGCCGTCCCTCGTCCAGTTTCTCAACTCGCTGGAGTTCTGCAACGCTGTTATTCAGGTGAACACGTGTGACAAGGCTGCGCACATGTGACCCCGCCACATTAAAATTGCATTCACACGTGGTGAGTGGCTTCTGCTTGACTGCACTCTTGACTGACGTGTGCCTTAACACTGACTGTCCCCAGGTGGCTCATCCTGATATCAGAGACCAGCTGGTTGGCTACATCTACAATGGATTCCTTGTGCCTGTCCTCGCACCAGCTCTTCACAAGGTTGGTACTCTTCTCCCTCCTCCTCGTCACCGCCATCTAATGACTCACTGGGACAAATATACTGTATATTCGAGGAGGAAGTTGGTAATAAAACATTGCTCCACAATATCTGCGACAACAGATCTTTTTCACAGCAGCCATATTGTTATGAAATTGTAGGCTAAACACAGGTGTTACCAGAGTTACTAATTAAGGTCTTGTTCCATTTAGTGTAGCAGAGCCTTTCCAATGAGTCAACATGCAACAGAATGGAACCTTAATTAGTATCATTGGTAACACCTGTGTTTACTCCACTATTTCATATCAGAATAGCTGCCGTGAAAAAGGTCTATTAAGTATTTTTTATGAATAAAACTACTGTATAAAACTCCCTTTGGGCAGGAATTATTTTACTCAGGGATGTTAGGTGATTTTAATATTGCACATGCTGATTTTAAAGCAATAGTTCGACATTCTGGGAGATATGCTTATTCATTTTCATGCATAAAGTCAGATGAGAGAATGTATCTGTCTCTCGTATCTGTCCTTTTAATCTGCACCCAGGAGACAGCTAGCTTAGCCTAGCATGAATACTAAAAACAGGAGTAAACAGCTAGCTTGGCTCCATCCAAAGATAAACAACCTGTTGGGTTAAACACGAGATAAAACATTTCGGTGAACTTCAGAGGTCACAGAAGGCAGATTCTTTTTTTTAACCTTTGTACAGGGTAGGGATGCACTGATACCAGTATCAGGTATCGGTCCAATACTGTGCTCATGTACCACTTTATGAAAAGTAGCTGCTTCAACACAAACCATTTGATGAAACAACTAATGGACCAACATGACGCAGAATTCAAGGTGTTTGCTATTGCTAGTGGGGGGAAACGGCAACATTTTTTAGATTTAGAACCTGAGGAACATCTGATGAAAATACTCGAAAATTAAACATGCTTTTTAAATCTTATTGTAAGAACTGTAATGCATTAGTTAGTTCTCATATCAGCACTTGTACTTGGTATGAAAAAAGTAGTAACAGTGCAGCCCTAGTGCAGAGCCAAGCTAGCTGTTTCCACTCTTTGTGCTAAGCTAACTGGCGTCTAGTGTTGTTAAGAGAGTGGTAGTGATCTTATCATCTAACTCTAGGACAAAAAAAAAGCAAATAATCCCCCAAATGCTGGACAATTGCTTTAAAATCAGCACATGCAATATTAAAGCACCAGAGGCAGCTCCTTAAGAGGTTAGCATAGCATAAGCATAGCATAGCATCAGTTTTATCAATTTCTTCATTGAAAGAAGAGCAAAGAACAGCACTGTGGGCTTTTGGAAAAGATGTTTTACTCTTCTCATGACTTGCTTCAGCCAGAGTTTGACTACATCTTGTGGTTAATTGATCTGATTGGCTCAAGTTAGCCCGTGACAGACAGATGGTTCATCCAATCACATGCCAAGTATTTTTTTAAAATGTCTTTCCTTTTCCAAAAAGTTCTCAAGGACGACTTCCCAGATGGTTTTGTGTAACAAACCATCTGGCACGTCAGGTTAGCTCAGTGGTTCTCAAACTTTTTCTGGCATGCTCCACCCCAGAAAAACTAAAAAAAGTTCACAACTCCCTACAGAAAACCACAGGGTTAGCTTAACTCAATAGTTTCATTCATAAAAAGAACTTAAAAAGTGTTCTGTTTGTTTTCATATGTGCAGAACTGAAGCAAATTAATACAGTAATAAATAGCCAGTGTCCTGTACAAATTTATGTACAAATAACCACATAAATCATCGCTATATAGACATATAGACATGGTCAACAGATCCTTCTCTGCCATGTTGTTTTTATTTGTTCTAAAAGTTGACCCCCTGCTCACCTCCCCCCTTTGTGCAGCTCACCCTGGAGGAGGTGATGACCACCACGGCGTACCTCGACCTCTTCCTGAGGAGCGTGACTGAACCGGCTCTGCTGCAGACTTTCCTCGCCTTCATCCTCCTCCACCAACATGAGAGCGTCCACATTTTAGACACTCTAGTGAGCCGCATCAACACCCCCTTCCAGGTACAGTACAGGAAAAACCTCGATGTACATGTGTTGTTTAAAAACAAACAAACACAGATACACATTGCACTCACAAACACAGCATGACTCATCTTTTATAAGTCGAGGAAAAATAAACTCCCCACAGGCGCTTGGACCCATGGTGAAACTTTAAATGTCAGCACCAAAGCTGGCAGATTGTTGCCATGGTGACGCTCAGTTGCAGTGATATATCCTGATATAGCATTTTAACACAGTCCTATATGTTGGAACACCCTGTTCAAATATTTTGGCAGAACTAAATCATTAACTTGAATAAGTAACGCGTTCTTTACATCACTGGGGGAGTTCCCTCCGGTGTTTGCCAACAGTCAGGTTTGACACACCTGCAACTCAACAAGTGAAACATAAGAAACATGTTTGCTTTTCAAATATTTGACCTTGAGCCAAATTAAACACTGACTAACATGCAAATATCCCACATTTCAGCTGTTTTACTTTCCCGTTTGCTTTTACCTTTGATGTTTACAAATTGGCACTTCTAAGACAGTCATGCTCTTCATGCTGTTTGAGTTTGTAGTGACTTTGAATGAAGGGAAACACTTCTACACGGGATATACAAAAAACTCTTGATATTAAATCCCCTTGTCCTCCTAGGAGTGGGGTGGCATAGCTAATCAATTGTTCATTTTGTGATAATAGCACCAATGTTCGCACAAATATAACCACATATATTTAGAAGAAATCTATAATAATTATATATTATGCACTGACTTTGGCGCTGTTATTGCAAAATTAAAAATGCGGAGCCGCTCTGTAAAAGCTCATTATGTAATAACTTGACAAAATCACTTCATTATGTAATAATGCCTAAATGCAATATGTAAAAAAAAATGTCCCCACATTTTGTAATAAATTATTACATTTTGAGATTGTTATCACAAAACACAGGAGTTGCACTGTTTTTGATGAAAATGTAATAATATGGCGCATGATGTAATAATCAACCAAAACGGATGTTTTCAGTCATAAAAACTATTAGAACATTACACCAACAATTTTAATATATTGTATTCTAGCATGAATCATATTGACTCAAAAATCATTTTAAAAGCTAAAGTTAGTTCAGTAGATTAGTCGTATCTTTCTTTGGCTAAAACTACATCAAGTGTCACCGCACTCCTTGACTTAATAACTACCACAACATGTAATCATTTACTACAAACTTCAGAAAACTATTTGCGTTCAGGCTGTTTATTGCAAAATGCTGCAGGTTATTACAAAATGTGGGTGTTGTTACATAATGGCGTAAAAATTCGGTCCAATGAAATAAAAAAGTTTGACCGGCTGCTGGTGGTCTTTTTTTAAAAACAGCTCTCATTGCCATCATTTGATGCTCAAATATCCAGTTTTGTTCCCAATATATCAACTTTTCTGCCCAATTTGGTGCTTTTATTACAGAATGACTGCTGCTCCACTGTATACTCATAAAGTGACTTTTACTGAGGATAAAATCTCCTTATTATCTTTATTTCACACTAATTTTTATGCCTTTGTGCTGGTGACAGCCATGACCAGAGACATTATGTTTTTGGATTCTCCGTCTGTCTGTCTGTCCCATTCTTGTGAACGTGATATCTCAAGAAAGCCTTGACGAAGTGTCTTCAAACTTGGCACAAATGTCCATGTGGACTCGAGATTAAAATTATTAGATTTTGTGGTCAAAGGTCACTGTGACCTCATGTCCCTGTCAATGTCCACTTGGACTCAAGGATGAACAAATTAGACTTTAGGCTTTAGAGGTCAAAGTCACTTTGACCTCACAGAGCACATTTTTAGCCATAATTCAAGAATTTATACACTAATATTGGCTATATTTCACATAGATATCTAATAGGATAAAATGATGAGGTGATGACATTTTATATCCAGAAGGTCAAAAGTCAGCTTCACTGTGACAGCCCTGTCCTGATCACCTTCACTGGAATCATACGTCAATATGGTGATAATTCCCATATTAAATCCTTCAAAGTCTTCACCACATATTTTTAAATGAGTCTGGACAGACATGGTTGTAAAATGGAACTTGACTGGTTGGCAGAGACATACAACCGTGAGGCAGTTATTCTAGTTGACCATGCAAGCTGTACGGCTCTGTGGTTTGGTTTGACAATAATCAGGTTTCCATCCGAATGTCTTGAAATTTTTGAGCGAATTCAGTGAAAATGCGCAAAAAGAAAATGCGACTTTATGCCCATTTCCATTTGTTATTATTTTGCGATTATTGAGAGGATAGTGCGCCCTGAGATGACGTCATCAGAGAGTGTCTCTCTGCCACAAAACAAACAACACAATCGGCTGACAGTCAATGACTGATCTTTTATTAACTCCTGAAAAATTTCAGTTTCTTCGTCCCCCCAAACATATCTTACTTTATCGTCCGCCGCCATTTTTTGTGACGACAACGTATACGTGTGACGTGGTATCCGGTCCAGTCATCGTTTATCCGCAAAACCTGTTTCCATAGCAAAAAGTCGTTCTTTCCATTTATCGATATG
>JAJHUR010078995.1:0-23849 GCA_027495735.1 Lutjanus campechanus
TTGCAAATGCATTCATGCACAGAGCGAGAATTTCCAAGAGTTCACCGACATGTAAGCTACATTACAGGAGAATATAACAGTCCTGTGTATGTCCACTCGGTTGGAAAGAAATGGACATACTGGGGGACCTGAAAAGCTTTTTGCAGCTAGCTGTTGGGTCTTGTAGTGGCTGGAGACTTTCAGTGTAGATTAGTGTCAGCAGGTAACAGAGTGTGGAGCCCCTAAACCTCCTGGGACGGCCATCTGCAGAGAGGACAACATTAGAAAATGAAACAAAGGGACATGTGGGACAGAATAAGAACAGGGTCATACAGGTGAAGTGCTAAACAGGAAGAGTTGAGTGTTAAAAGGGTATGAAGACACTTCAGGACATTTCTAGATTTGATCTTTTCATGGTTATCCAGCAGGTAAAACTTAAATTTATTGTTAAACCTTCAGTACATATCATTTATTGATTAATATTTATTGGCCATAGTTCTGTATCGCAAAAGATGAACAGGATCATGAGTCAGAATCTAGCTGTGTTATTCTGTTCACTAATTTAAAACAGAAATGTGCAGAAACCCATGAATCCTAACAAGGAGAAATCTTAGAGGCAGGAGGCGTGACTCCATCCTGTCAATCACTCTTAGCCCATTAGCCAGGCAGCAGGGGGGCGGGAGGAGTGGGAGACATACCATTTCTTGTGTTAATTCCTTTCCTCCCAAACACTCCTTATTCAGCTTTGAGACAGAAAATCAAATCAAAAGGCAACTATATACTATTACAGTCACAGAATGTGATCAAGTTACAAACATATTTAGTTAAGGATTATTAGCCTGATTACAATTTCACAGTGCATTTTAAGATAAAGAACGACATACTACCACGCTTCACTGGGTGGAAATTTGACCATTTCTTTGTCTTTAGATCAGACAAAGTGAACAATATCAGAGCACAGTGCAAATTACTATATGGCCTCCAGCTAAGAAAAAGCTGTCATCATCCAAGAACTCAACATCTTATTTGAAGAAACATTTACAGATTTACAGACTAGTTATACAAAGTTTTATCATTTTTAGACCTCCTGCCCATGGCCGCACAGACCAGGCGCAAGTTCATTTGCTATCTTGCAGATGTGGCAAAAATGGCGACTGTGCCAGCATAAGAGAGCAAAGCCACCTGCGCCACCAGCGCAACGGCTTTGCGCCTACTACTATTATTTTTAAAATCACAATTCATTAATATTTAAAAAATAACAGCAGTACACTTACAATGACTAAACACTTTGAATGTAAGTAAGGTGCCATAGTAGATGCTTGCTTGTGAAAAAAAGAATCCAGATATCCTTTGGCCTCCTCTACTGAGGTCCAGGCTAAGCCCCAAATGCCCTGAAATCCTGGAGACACCCCTGGTTAAATCTAGTCTTCATTCCATGCTTTCTTAATGGCAGGATCTCTTTTTTGTTCTATTACATCTGTTGTAATGCCACATAATGTCAGATTTCAGAAAATGGCAGGAAAACGCTGGCATCCTTTCAAGTAATAAGGCGTGGCTGAAACAGCTTGTCAGTTTGAAAAGGTCAACCTGACTTTTTTATCACGGATATGAAAACTTTTTTTTTTTTTTTTTTAACCTGCAGTCACAGTGGGGTTTTTTAGACAACCCTAATTAGGCTTTCAAAGAGAACACAAGTGCTTGGGGTGTGCATGCAAAGTGTGTGAGAGAAAGAAAGTAAAGCTCGTGTGTACGCATGCAACTATGTTTCACTGCACATATGTGCAGGGCTGTGCATGTGTGTATACTGTATGCACACACCGAGCGAACTCTTAAATGACCCAAAGTTAGTCATGCCTGGCACTGGTCCCTCAATATGAGGGAAATACAATCCTTCTTCTTCTCTAACTTTGAGGCTTAATAAAGGAAAATTGCGGCGCCCCTCTAGGAAAAGTCTTTATGAAAACAGGTCCTGTTCAGTGCCTCACTCTGGAGAATGTAATCACAGGTTACAGGGGACAAACAAAATGACATTTCATACACCAGTAGGTCCAACTGTGTCCATACAATCGCTTAGCTGCTGAGCTGCAGGAGATTTTTTTTATCCTTGCTGTGTGGCACTGCTCGCTCAGACTCACTTCATGGTGTGTGGACAGAAATATGTCTTCTTTCAACACAAGTTTATAGCCGTCATTACACATCGAAATGAAATAAAGTGGAAAATGATGAAGTAGAGTCTGTAAAACTAGATTTTACTAATGTTAGTTAAATGTCATTTTCTTGACTCTAAAAATCAGCTGGAAGGTTTTGAGAGAGTAGTTTTATTACAGTTTTATTATTTATTTATTTTTCTCAGGAGAACAGTGTGCGGGATTTAGTAACATCTAGTGGTAAGGCTGTAAAATGAAAAATGAGAAGAATGTTGCTGGTGGTGCAACATGGCATCTTTCATAGGACCTGTGCCCTCTGTAGATATAAATGATTAATTCTAAGGTAAAAGAAACACAATAATTCTTATCTTCATGTGATTACACACAGATTAAAACATACTTATGAATATTATAGTCCAGAGAATGAAGCAATGATAACAGCACTTTATGGATAGCAATGTCAATATGTCTGTTCCTCTACTACTTAAGTTCATTTTGAGATACAACACATGCAGAATGTGTTTTGGCATTGTCTTCCTGAAATAAGCAGGGACATCCCTGAAATGCTCATATGTTGTGGACACATCAGACCACGGCACATTTTTCCACTTTCCATCAGTCGTGTCAGATGAGCTCAGGTCTAGAGGAGGATGCAACATTTTTAAATGTCATTTATACATGGCTTCCTCTTTGCATGTTTGAGTCTTAACTAGCATTTGTAGATCCAAGGATGAATTGTGATTACCAACAATGTAGTAATATTCTTTATAAAAATCATATTGGTTTTTAATGCAATGCCACCTGACGGGACAGTTTTTGGCCTTGCTCCTTACATGCAGAGATTTCTCCAGATTCTCTCAATCCTTTAATGTTATTATGGCTTGTAGATGGTGAAAATCCATAAATTCCTTGGAATTGTGTGTTGAGAAATGTTGATCTTAAACTGTTGGATTATTTTTATTTATATTGTATTCAATTGGAAACAAGTCAAACCATCAGAGTTTAGATTGGTTTTCTATAAGCCTTGCTGTTACAATACATCTGCCTGCCATCGTTCCCAGGAAAATGACACCATATTAAGCAATTTCTCTCCGCTTTCATGTCTCTATTATAGACTTATACAGAAGTCTATAGAAATCTGGAAACAAATGCAGTATGTCCTGTGCTGGTGGTGGTTGTGGTTCTGAGGAAAACAGAAAGCAATCTGGTTGTCTTTGCAGCAGTGACACTAACAATAAGACCGCCTGGCTATACTCGTGGGGAAATTCTGTTTCCGCTTTAATTTGTCAGAATAACCATAATTTGAGACTGATATTACAATCTATAGTTTTAACCATGCATGGACAGCACAGCCAACTGAATAAAATCTTATCAAATGAGGCTCTGTGTGCATATGTCTATTTAGGGATCATCCCACAGACACTGCACGTTTCATAGACCCTTTTATTTACCATTTGTGACTTTTATCTGTATCTGCTGTCAAGTGCTGATACGTTTAATCAGCTGTCGTGAGCGTCTCAGATCCAGAGGACTAGACATTGTCATGTAATACACTCGACTGAGATGATAGCAAGAAAGAGAAAGATAAAGGTTTAGATAAACAGACAAACACAAACACACTCAAGCAGAGAGGCCAAAACTGTCATACCACTACAGAGACCCTGTTGATTGTACAGACATCAGGGCCTGCTTCATATCATTCAGGAAGATAAAAGACTGGATTCTCCCTCTTTGCAATCAAGATGCACGCAAAGATTCAAAATATGTAACCTTTCTGTCTCGAGGGGGGAAATGGAACAAAGCAGGCTTAATCACTTTGGACTGTGATGAGCTCATGAGAAAAAGATATGCATCTTTTTTTTTGTTTTGTCTTATCATGATGAAAAAACAAACATTTTGAGTGAATGCATCAGACAAACATTCAGCTTGGATGTATGGCTCCGCTGTGAGACGCTGGATCCAATTTATCTGAAGTCTGTTTCTCGCAAAGGAGCATCGAAAACACAACCTGGTGTATCAAATACAACCTGTTACTCAATTATACTTGTGTTCACAGAGGACGTCACCACGATGATCATTACAGTACATTGTCATGGTTGGTTGTCATGTGGTTGATGACATAATGTCGCTACGATGTCACATTGAGGGGGGGGGGGCAAAAATCTGATTACAGAGCCCCAGACATACTACTTAGAAGTTCAAAAGCTCCTCTTACAGTCTATTGAGTGGGTGGTCTTTTGAAGCAGAGTCATATTATCATAATGCCATGTTGAGTAGTGTCATTTCAGCTGCTTAAGGCCTCAGCACAATGAGTATCAAATCCCTACTTGCACAAAGCAGTGTGACCTAGAGCCGTTTTACGAGCCGCACGTCTTTTTACTTCATGTTAACCTTTGCCTACTCTCTTAGTGATTTTTAACCCGTAACTTAATAGGCTACACCTATCACAGTTAACTTGTTAATCATATCTAACCAGTGGCGGCTGGTCAATAGAGGGCACTAGGGCACTGCCCCACCTCTCCCCACATCTTAAGTGAAGAAAACTTAATTACTGTGTAAATGTATACTATACTTCTTTAAATGAACAAGGATACGATTGTGTAGTTTGTGATTAAAATGTATAATCTACAATAAAAATGTTGCTAAAAATGTTTTAAGTTGTCTAAAATTACGGAGGGTTCATGTGTTTCCAGCTTGGGGCACAATTATTTGGCCTGTTGATTCTCGCACAGTTCAACCATCTCAATACAAGAAACAAGAGTTTGGTGGGGCACACATTACCTGCATGCGCCCAGCATGATATACATACTGAAGCTGGTTTTATGATGATAAACTTACTGTTTCTGGTTAAATGAAAAACATCTGGGGTGGATGTTTAGCTCAGTGGGTAGAGCGTCCGACCCATGTATGGAGGCTTCGGCCCTTTGCTGCGTGTCATCCCCTCTCTGCCCTGTTTCCTGTCTACTCTTCAGCTGTCACTATCAAATAAAGGCAAAAATGGCCAAAAAAATAACTTTAAAAAAGAAAAACATCTTAGTCTTCAACAAAAAGGTCTCTCGTTGTAGCAGTGCTTTCCATAATGTTGTCAGACACTTAGAACGTCAATCTGAGTTTCTCGGTGGCAAAAACAAGCACTTTTAGTAGACAGAACGTTACTTTGATGGCGCCCACAAAGATTGACATTACATTTAAGCCCGTTTTGCAGACTTTAGTCTTCATTGTCATTAAAACTCAACAGAAATAAAATAAAATTCACTTCTCTAACAATCACTAACTCTTATTTGGCTGAAATAAACCCTTAATTCACCACGTTAAATGTGAAATATTATGGCTGTACGTCTGTTCTCCTTAGTGTTTCAGTTTGAATGAGTTTGAATGAAGATGACGAAGTTTGTAGGCGAAGGCAACACTATTATAACACTGACAGGAGGTAAACAGACTTGCAGCTTGTAAAACAGATAGTCCATACAACATTGTGCAAGTAGAGAAAAGCAGAGAATACCAACATTCGTAAAGCAGGTGTGCTACAGTTACTGCTTGTGTGTGGTGGTTAAGACGACCCAGTTGCACAAAAGGCCCCACATGAAGCCACAAAGAACAAGGCACCCCCAGCATGTAATGCAACTCTTAAGTAACAACAATGATCCCGAGGCAGCTGATGGATGTACAGTAAGCAGTCACATGCCAGTAAGAGGGTAGAATTAGTGCCTTGAGGACAGATCACCCACTTTCTTTCACCAACAGCCACAGCTGAACCTCTTACAATTATTGGCTCATATTTCATAGAGAGCTGCAGGAAAGGTTTCATCACTTTTATGACTTAAAGATGGAGATAAAGAGTCTTACAGTTAAAAGAGGCCGTGTTACAGTCAGGTTAAATGCAGCTGATTCATAAAGGCATGTGATAATGCACCCACTCCTCTTTCTGTGGTGTTTTTGTTTCAGTATGTGGTACGTGACCTTTGCTCATGAGTCATGTGTGTAGGGTTTCCATTAAATTCATCGTGTATGTAAGACAAGAAGGATCTGCAAATGTAGTTAAGATTAATATTCACAGGGAACTCATTCTGTTTAATGACTCAAAGTATGTCAGGCAGTTATGATAATCCATAAGCATGTATTATGTATGAGCTAGTACTGTAAATACTACAGATATTATCATATAGTCAGCAGGTTCAGAAGTTCAAGTATTCGCCTGGGCTTACGAAGATTTCCTGATCATTCCAAAGTGCAAAGTCTGCAAATTATTAAGAGAATATCTTAAAAACTTCAAAATGAATGAAAGAATAATCCTGTTCATTACACCTTGGATCTTAATTTTGGCCCTTATGTCAGTCTGTTCCTTGAATTTAGAGGGTTACTGGTTAAGGAACTATAGGAACTTAGAATATTTAGAAGAGATACTGAAAACAAGTAGTGAAATTATAACCCAAACTGTCAGTTGTAAACACACAAATACATCACAGTTTACAGAAAACTTCCTAGTTCAAACCTATTTGGTTCTACCATTGACACATATGGAGATGGACATCATTATAATTCCCCAAAAAGTGAAGCCAGAAGTCTCAATCACCTCCTGGTGGCTGGCTGCAGTATAGTTCATAAATCCTGCCCAACGTTAGCAGATTGGACATGAGCCAAACTAAAACATCAAAGTACATGACAAATACATTTTTCTCAAACATAGGTTCTGTTGTTTTAGGTAGGCTATTCTCATCAGTGGTGAATTTAGCCTGTCTGAGGACAGGGGTGCAAAAATAAAACATTTACTTTTATTTGATTTGACTGTAGCAGCCCATCATCAGAGAAACATACTGATGAATGTTGCATGTTTTAGCCAATTCACTGCAAAACACATGTACTGCGCACTGAGGATTTACTAAAGAATACCTCTGCTTTTACTTCATCTTGTTAATGAACTACACCCAGTTCCAAAAAAGTGGGGACGTTATGTAAAATGTGAATGAAAACAGAATGATTTGCAAATCATTTTCAACTCTCCCTTAATACTGAGAGGTACATACAGTACGGGTTTTGGAGCGACCAATGTTGCTATCCAGACAGCATCGTTTTCGAAGACGTCATTGCTTATTTCAGCAAGATAATGCTAGTACACGTTCTGCACATGTTAGAGCAGCGTGGCTTCATAGTAAAAGAGTTCAGGTACTAAATTGGCCTGCCTGCAGTCCAGACCGGTCTCCTATTGAAAATGTGTGGTACATTATGAAGCACAAAATACAACAGCAGAGACTTCAGACTGTTGAGCACAGTGGCATACATACCCCTGTACCAACTTTTTGAAACATGTTGCAGGCATCAAATTCAGAATGAGTGTATATTGTGTATGTGTATCTTTTCTTTTTTTATGTTTGAAAACTGGTCACCATTCACTTGAATTGTGTGGGAGATTCTGCAATGCTGTTTTCCTGTGAAATTCCAGTGATGTTTTGTGGCCTAAAAAGCTGTTGTGCTGCTTGATGGATAGCTCGCCTGTGTGCCTTCTGGACTTGTTGAACTGTTTCTCTGGGTACGTTGTTCCTATTTTTGATCCCACAGGAGAACACCACTTTTTTTTGAACTGCTACATTTAACAGGTTTTTTCAAGCAGGGGTTCATGTCGTCCTGACATGTGAAAACACTGACCCCTCATGACTGAGCTGAAAGTGCACATAATTGCTTAAGTCCTCCGTTCATGTAGACACAGCATCCTCTGACCCCATCCCTCTCCACCTCTGGACAGTCTATTACTCACCTCTCCACCAGCACTCACTTGGTCCCATGGCTGACAGGCCTCAGGGCCCCAGATCACAACCTCTGTCTAATTTATGCCTGACTGTTCTGCGAGGCCACGTGCCTGTTCATGTTGTTTATGTGGCAGTTGCTGACAGGGCATTAGAGGTTTGACACTTAACTCTGAGTTTTACTGAACTCTGAGGTCCTGCATGGCGCAAAAAAAAAGCTGTTTTGAGTATCTTCCAAGACAAAAAGTGAAGGCCAGGTCTATAATTTTGAGGTTGAAGCTGAGGCTTCAGGATGGTTATGAGCTGCGCAGAGAGACAAATTGAGGCGACGTTACTGACATTAATTAGTGAGCGAGGTGAGGATCTGGAGCATTTTAAAACATTTCAAACGCTTGTTCCAGGTTTGGAGAGAAGCAGTGAGACACTGTCACAAGCTACTGTAACTAATGGATGCTAGTTCTTCATGAGGCACATATCCAAACTGTCACCCTCTCACACTCTCTGTTTTATGTCTAAATATGACTCCCGGGGCCTTTACTTTCTCTCCGTTTCTCTCTCATTCTGTCTCTTCAAGAGCCATAATTACCCACGACAGCTGCTGGAAAACTTGGAAGATAATTTAGAAAAAAAACAACGACTCAGTTTTGACATAATTACGTCTGTACAGAGAGCGACTCAGACCCCCTTTGAGATTCACTTTCTACACTTACCGCTCTTGTAAACAAGTTGTTTCTGAGAGTGCTCTGTGGAGGATTTAGGCATTTTGTTGCAACATTTAGGAAGGAAAATCAGTGTGAAAAGAAAATGGGAGAGGCATCAACTTTTCAATGAATGATGTCAAAGTGGAGGATGGGGACTTAAAGGGCTAGTTTAAATTATTTGAAGTGGGGATGTATGAGGTACTTCTTGATTGTCAATGTCTTACCTACAGTAAATACCAGTCTGCATGCCCCCAGTTTTGAGAAACAGAGACGGGCACTGGCATGAGAGCTACGCAATGTACTGCTGTGGACAGGATCAGCCACAAATGGTATTTTAGCCACTCAAAAAGTCACACCTAAAAATTATAATTAAAATATTTTCACCACTTTACCTGCCATCAGGCAGCCATTTCTGACAAGAAACTGCTGTTATATGAGTTAAATATCACGCTCTCCAAGCAACCACACTCCATTAGCAAAAACCGTATTTATGCCTTGCAGAACACAGGAGTTGCTGGTCAACCGCTGCTTTAATCTGTTAGTTTGTTTGTGTTCAACTCCTGTTTTCTGCAAGGTAAAATGACTGATTTGCCTATGGAATTTGGTTGGTTTGGAGAGAGTGTTATTTGGCTTGTATGATAGCTGTTTCCCATTGGAAAAAACTGCCCGACAGCAAAGTAAAACGGTAAAAAATATTCTAAATATAGCGTACACTTAAACTGATGTTGATTTTTTGCGGTGGAACTTTTTTAAGTGGCTAAAATACTTTTTAGCTGGCATCTACTATAGGTAATACACTGACTGTCCATAAGTATCTAATACAAACCCAATTCAAATAATGTGAACTATCCCTTTAAGAGAAAAGAAACGGAGGTCAAGTCAGGTCAAGTCCATCTTATTTATATAGCCCAATATCACAAACCACAAATTTGCCTCAAGGGGCTGACAATCTGTGCAGCATATGACATCCTCTATCCCTATACTGTTGAGTCAGATAAGGGAAAAATTCCCCCTAACCCCAAAAAAACCTTTAACTGGAAAAAAAACATGAAACAATGACAACAAATTGCAATACAAAGACAATCACTGCAGTGTATTACTTTGTAAGCTTTCTAACTCCTATAAGTGAAACATTGAGCTGGTGGTGACTACGAAGATCCATCACTACTCTCAATTTAGCACTGAGTCAAGCGCCACCCTCTGTCCTTACACACATGCATAAAGACTGATGATATTTTCATAACCCGGTTATGGTGAGGTAATAGGCTATAAAGGAAGGCCTCCACCAACAGCTGCAGTGAGGATGACATTGGCCCCAGACCCTGGGATCTCAAATGGACTGCACCCTTTTCCTCACACCTCAGCCCTGAAATCCATTTTATTCACACAGAAATGACAGAACAGGAACAGAATTTTAAAAAAAGTGAACAGTCTGAAGCCAGCAAACTGTCAGTACTCGGACTTAAATAGTTGGATTGTCTATATTCTGGATAAAATATCTATGATTTGTCACCAGTGTTTTAGGTGTAGTTACCATTACCTGCTCATGATTAACAATTTGAAATTTGCAATGTCAAAAGCTGGCAATTAAAAAAGAAGGAAAGAAGGTACGGTGGTTTAGAAAATTTGTTTTAATTTCCTCTTTAATACCACAGTACTTTCCAGAAAAAACTTGGAAAACAGCAGTGATGACAGAAAGATTAAATAGTTCGGCCTCTCTGAAAAGTGCACAGATTAATTATTTATTAGACTTGTAAATGACTGAACTGGAAAAACAGCAAGAACAATTAGCCAATAATAAACCCACGATTAAATCTGACAAACAGCTTAATGACACAGTAAAGAGTCTGAGATAATAAATAACAAGAACGCTCAGGAAATCCTGCTTTGGTCTCGAGTCAGTCATCTAAATATACATTACTCACCGGCGACGGTACAATCAGCCATCATGCATAAAATAAACACAGTTTACAATCTTTATTTTCAAAAGTAAATGGAAACAATTAACTTGGAGCTTCAGTGGCCAGAGGTTCTGCCAACATCTGTATGTTGTCGCAGCTGTCTACATGAAACATGATGAGTACGTTCGTGTGTTTATGTGAGTCTGGAGGAGGAGGGGGGCAGGGGATTGGGGGGCTGTGACGCCATTCAGGTATCTCACAGCCACAGATAACACTACTCCAGATGGTTTCTTTTAATGTGTATATAAAAACATTGTCTGCTTTTGCCAATTTAGTCAGATTCCAGTTGGGACAGGTGGGTGTATCAGAGAATTACCACCTAGTGGTTGTATGCCTCCACCAACCAGTCAAGTCACAGTTTACATCAATATCTGTCCGGACGCAAATAATATATGCAGTGAAGACTTAAAAGAAATTTTAAAAATGGAAGTTATCATTGACATGTGGAATACCAGTGAATAATTTCCACTGAGAAACATGCTGTCTTCACTTTTTACAGAGGAGTACAGGAGACTTCAAGTGTTTTTGGCAGGCATTATGATGTCCCAGTGTGGTTGACCCTTTACCTTTTGGATATAAAATGTCATCACATCATCATTTTATCTTTTTCATCATCATTTTATACCTTTGTGTAAAATTTTGTCATGATTAGTGTATGAATTATTGAGTTATGACGTCATCCTTGAGTCAAAATGGAGTTTCAGGAGGTCTTGTCAAAGCATTATTGAGATATGTCGTTGACAAGAATGGACTGTATGGACAGATGGACACATGGATGGACAGAAAGACAAAAACATAATGGCATCGTTTGTTTTAAGTCTGTTGCCGACGCAGAGGCATGAAAACGAAGAATGCCAGCGTTGTGGCAAGTTGACAGTAGTGAGCAACATTCTTAACTGAAAGTTTACTCAGCATGCCTACTGTATGCCTGTAGAGCTTTCCGTTCTCGCGTGGCAGTTCACGGTGGCAGATTTACAACTGAAATTTCACAATGGGGACTTGATTTCACACACTGGTAAACAACAGCAACTTTCCATTTCTGGCAGCTGACTGTAGCATTTTTCTGGCTGAAATAATAACTGTCACAGCAGATATAATTAGCTGTTGCTAGCTAGCTAATTATGCTAACGGTGCCTCAACAGTTTGGTTGAAAACTCTGTTTACACCTGACCTGAAAGTTTCTGACTTGTTTCAGAGTGGTCTTAAATATATCTTATACATATTAATGATGATCTTGTGATTTTGGTTTTCGTGAGGTTATAAAAGAAAGACACCATCTTTTCAAAACTCATCACTAAGTGTATATTGCTTCAGACTATGAAGAGAGCCTCAGCCTGAGCCATGGTTGGCAATCGCTTTTTGAGGAAAGGGTTTAACAAAACATCAAGTATGAAAGCAAACCTTAGTGAACTTGAAATGATTTCTGTTTTAATTTAAAGCTACTACAAGGAGTTTTTAACTGGTCATGAAACAGACTCAGTTTAATATTGATGCCCCCATATGACCTACATAAGACCTCTTTCAGTGAGAAGATTGGTTATTTCTGTAAAGTTATTCAAAATATCTGCAACCATGTCAGATTCTCCTTGAAATCAGATGAAATGAGCCCATGTGTACATTTCCCAGGCAGAGTTACAGTGAATATATATAGAGGACATGTGGTTGTTACAGTGGAGGCAGTACTGCTTTTGTCAATAGGGGCCTCCAGAATCAACATCTTCCTTGTAGTAGCTTCAAATAATTGGCTTCATCAATATTGATGTAGGAAATAAGTCTCTTTTTGTGGACACTATGTAAATGGTTTTCTGTTGGAAGCCTGACTGAAACTCTGGGTGACAATCTACAAATTGTGGTCTACTGTGGCCCACAGTGTTGTGTTTGTTTTGCTTTGCCATTCCTTTCATTGTGTAACTGCGGCGGTTATGGTAGGAATAGGGGTCCTTGGGGACAGTCGGGGCCATCATCCCAGACCAGAAGGGAACAGGTGGCTATTCCTGTAACCAGGCCTTTCCCCAATATCAGTGCGTCGAGTGAGCATGGTGTTAACACTTTTACAGCTCCCCCGGGCAACTTAAGCCCCATGGCAGGCCTGTGTAAAAGCCTGTGGTGACAGGTCACCTTGGCAGAAAGTGGCACTGTCTGCCTCGGCGTTCTGCCAGGTCACACGGGTCAAATATGTGGACAGACTCGCACCCTCAACATCAAGATGCTGCTGGAGAGAAACACTCAAACAGGTGGTGTGTGTCTAGTTACGCTATGCATTACATTAGTGTCAAAATGACAATATAATTAATTAACAAAAACTGTTGGGAGGCACCATGTTCAATTTACCATCAGGCCTATAATAACAGGATCAAACCCATTTTAGGAATTATGCTTGTCATTGCCATTAAAGACTTCACATTCACCGACTCATTCTTGACGATTCCTATCACGATGTCTCAAGTCAAACCTTATTTAAATACTTAATAATAGATCATCCTCTCATGCAGGACTGGTCACATTGATTGTCCTTTGTTCACACTAAGTATTTGGCTCCTGGATGCTTGGCTTGGAGAGTAACAGATTACATATAATGCAGTTACTAGGATTTAAAAAATAGGTAACTGTATTCATTACAGTTACAGATGTAATGAGATTACAGATCTGCCTGAGGATTACAGGCAGCCGGCTGAAGAAGGTTCTGGGCCCCATGGACAGGCAACAGCCTGAGGGTGACTCTGAGCTGCCTGAGGACAAATCTGGGTTACCTAAGGATGATTCTGGGGCCCATGGACAGCCCCATGGACAGGTGGCCACCTGAGGATGACTCTGGACCTCATGGACACTCGCCCGCCTGAGGATGACTCTGGGCGCCATGGACAGGCGGCCGCATGAGGATGACTCTGGGCCCTGTGGACAGGCAGTTAAATCTGGCAAGAACATAACTTTCCTGATGTCTGTTTGAAATTAGTAGAGGAGGATTTATTCTCAAAGTAATTGTTCTATTAAGTGACAGCACAAAATGAGGACAGCGTTTCTCCAGTGTGAATCATAATGATTTCCTTGAAAGAAAAACTACACATAAATCAGTCAAAATGATCACATAATTCCTTACCTTCATCTTACAACACCTGCAGAAACTTAAAAGCTTGACCTCGGCCTAACAGAATGAGGTAAGGTAAATTTCAGTTCAGCTTCTATATTTCAGCCAAATAAACTAATCGCCCTAAGGTGACAGATGTATGTCCTTCATCATGGGGGTTGCATTATGTGAGACATCAAAAACATTACAGGCTTGTAATTACTGCTGTCTATACCATTAATCCAATAACCTTTAAGTTCATCAGGACTGTGCTCTTGTGCTGCTTTCACAAGATAAAGCAATCATTGATTTATGTATCAGCAATAATAAAGAAAGGCTAGAATTTCACAGGGAAACACCATTAAGGACAAGTTGATGCTCAGGACATCCCAGTTAATGTTACAGGTCCAGGAACTTGCCTGCACTGATTTATATGAGCTGTCTGCTGACATTACAACACTCTACTGGCTAAGCTCAACAGGCTGGCCTGGATTAGTATGTTAAGTGCTTCATTTGTTCTACTGAGAAAGCTGAGCCTGGCTTGATCAACGAAAGATGCAGCGTGCAGATGAGGGACCCTGCCAACAAAAACAAACAAACAAAAAAAGAAGGCTATCAGCAAACAGGAAGTGGACAAATTTACAATATAATGCAAATATATGCTGGCGTATACTGCTTTGTATTGTAGGGGGAAATGAACCTTACACAAATGTTTCTTTGTAAGAAGGCTTGGCTCTAGGAATGGCAATGCTAAGTCAGTCCCACACTTTGATCCTGAGTGAAACAACTATTGGAAGAACTGTGGATCAATGAATTTTGGTACATACATTTGTGCCCCCCTCAGGATGAATTGTAATGACTTTAGTGATTCCCAGACTTTTTGTCTGGCGCCATCATCAGGTCATTACTTGGATTCCTGCAGTACTGTGGGTTAAGGACCTGCAAAACTAATGACATTGCCACTGACCTGCAGCTGTAATTTGTGCTGAATGCTAGCAAATATTAGGATGTTAACAAACTAAACTGTATGCTGAACAAGGTAAACATTTTACCTGCTTAGCATTGTGAGCATGTTAGCCTTGCTGATCTTAGCAATTAGCTCAAAGCACTGCTGTGCTTAAGTACAGCCTCACAGAACTGTTAGCATGGCTGTAGACTTTTAGGGTCTTATCTTCCACCCGGCGCATGGCGCAGCGCAGCTGTCATTGCTTTTTTCTGGCCAATGTAGTTGTCATTTTCACGCACACATTGTATAGGTAGCAAATGTTCTTGTGCCAATCTGTGTGCCCCTTGGTGAGTTTGTCTAAAAATGAGGTGTGGTCAGGCACATTGACCAACAACAACCTGGTCTAAAGTCACACACTGTTATCCTACTATTTAAAAGTGCATGTTATTCAGGTAACTTACATCTAGGCATGTTCACAGTGCGTGTACACTCTTCTAGTGCACTACAGTTAACCCACATGCTATAAAAATGATCATTCTGATTAATAATGGATGGGTTGCAGGTGAAGGAAATAGGGTGAAATGTTAATAGAGACACTACACATTTACCCACATGGCACACCAGTCTAACTGCACTGATTGTTTAAATATGGTCTAACACACAGTCATATTTTATACAGTGAAATTGTCTGGAGTAAAGCAGTCATCCTGATAAATCCCGACTTCCATCAGAGCTGTCTAAAATCTATATTTCCACTGGAGAGTTTGCTCTGTCCTGTCAAACATTAATGATATTTGGAGCAAAGAAACATTTAAAATGATTGAAAGCAGCCTCTATAACCATCAAATCATCTTTTAAATATTAAGCAGTGCAAGCCTTCCAGGTGATTCCTTCAATGTATGTTGTACTGATGTATGAGTGTTTGATTTAATGATTTACTTTAATGATAGGAGGCTGCTGTAAGTCATTTAATGTACTGATGTGTCACAGCAATCATGCTGCTGTGCCTCGTGCGTAAATGCATGCGGAGATGCATCACCTTATTTCATCCACCTGCAACTCCTCTGCTTATTCATAAGAATGTCTGTTTTTATGACCTGACCCACCCAACCCACAGATTAACCACAGGACCTGCATCACTCATCACAAGTGGCTTCTTCAAATAGCCAAATCCATTATTTAAATAGCAACGCACCAGAAAAAGGCACATCTGGCTCTTAAAGGGAATGGGAGATGACAATCTGATTGGTTTAGTTCATGTTACACCCAAAACACACTAATAACTAACTAATAACACTAATAACTAAGAGAGTAATTACAACCCCTGACCATGTGCTACAGTTCATCTAAATAGGTTTAATCTTGTTCTTATGCAAGTTACATTAATTCAGTATGTCTCATGTCAATAAATAGGATATTAAAAGAATTTTACTCCTCATTTGGTTTACATTTGGTCTTGATTACTCACAGCTAATAAGTCCCGTACACTCTGGGGTGGCAGTGACACAGCAGCTTATTGAGAAATTAGTCAGTCAATCAAAATTATGAGCAATATCGATCTGCCAAAGAGAGATATTATACATCAACAGGGTGAATTGCTCTTTCATAAGTTCAACAAATGTGTATTGTCTCCAAATGAATTCCGTCATCTAACACAATACAGAGTTTCACAGAACCATCAAAGCAACAATTACAGCGAACAAAATGGTACAATGCAGCTATTGAGAATGGTTACATAAAGCTGCAGGCTCACGGCCAAGCTGTCCACATCAGTTACCCTTGTTACCTGCACAGTGATATTAATAATTTGAAAGCCTTGTTCTGAACAAAAAAAATGGGAAAGGAAAAAAAAGAAAACTTAGAATCTTCTAAAATATGGTGTATAGGACTTATAGGTGCCTTGTTTGGATTTTTCTTACACAAATTTACAGAAGGTCAATCATTTCATCCCACAAGAGCCTTTGCTCCCTCTTCCCAAATATCCCTGGCCCCCAGCTCAACAGGGAGAGGACATAAATCTCACCCCTTAAGAGATTACACACTATTAAAGGCATATGATCCTGGTTGGATGGAAAGCAGAGCTGTGGAGGGGAGGGGGTACAGGAAAGACTCAAGCTTGCCTGGAGTGACTCTGGCTGACACACTGGCCCCATTCTGTGCCTCATTCTCAGCCCCACAAGCAGGTTTATTATCGCTGATGGTCAAAATACAATCTAATGTTGTATATCAAATTTAAGGTAGGTGTCATAGTGTATCTATAAATGTATGATAGTGTATTTGCCAAGTGACGCAGATAGTCAAACAGGACTGGACATGAGAAACATTTTTGTGCTCTCAGATGTCCACATACGATATGTCATTGTGTCATCTGATAAAGCAGCAACACAGTGACAAATTAACACACCTGTGACCATGACTATCATAAGAGAACAGATGGATGGACAGATAGCTGGAACATTTAAAGTTAAGGTAACAAACCAGTGTGTAGGACTCGTATCTAGCAATGAGGTTTCAGATTGCAACCAACTAAATACCCCTCCCCTTCCAAGCATGTAAGAGAACCAAAGTGGCTGCAAAAGTCACAAAAAAATAAATAAATAAATAAAAAATAAAAAACACGAAAAGGCCATATCTAGAGCCAGAGTTTGGTTTGTCCATTCTGGGCTACTGTAGAAACATGATGGTACAACATGGCAGACTCTGTGGAAGAGGACCTGCTCCCTAAAGAGGTAAAAAAAAAAAAACCACAATGATCTTATTTTCAGGTGATTTTACACTAATAAAAACACCAACTTATGAATATTATGTCCTATTTCTGCCAATAGATGTTATGCTAATGACGTCAAATGGGAAAGAGCTGTTGTGTGATTGACTTAAATATATTAAACAAGAAATCACAGCGATATTTTTACAAACTGCCAAAAGCTAAAGAGAGGCAGATGGATCACTGCAATTCACAAAAACAATTGGATTAGAGAACCCAATACCTGGCAACATGTCAACGTCCATGAACCGTGTAACTTGTAAGGATTACTGTTGAGTTCAACTGCCTTTAATTTATGCAGATAATAGCTTGTTTTACTCCTGCTTTTGCAGTTTCCGCTACTAAAGTCAGCCAAGTTGCACAAGGTTTTGCCCCTCAGTCCAACTAAGGGGGTGTGTCCCGTTGGGAAAGTGACATCAGTGCATACCCTCCATAGATCCCCCTGCAGCTTACACACTGGACCTTTACTGGGAAATAGTGACAGAATAAGATCTCTTACTTTCTCTGTGCTTAAGAGCAGCAAGCTCAAGTCTTGCAACCATCCACTTTGTCATCTTGCGTATTTCTCTACTTTCACCTGTCGATCTGTAGCCAACAGAAACACTGTCTGCCTCAGATCTAAGTTATGCATCCCCATGGGGGTGAGGAGAGATGTGCCAGGGCTTCCATCCCAGTGGATGACGTCATGAACAGATAACAGGTTAGCTGCAATGGCTAGCTAACAAGCAGCACAAAGTTCACTTAGTTATTTGTGCAGGTGAGTAGCTCATGCTAAAAAAAAAGGTTCCTGTCTCTGGGCATAATGTTAACATAATGTTTTTTTTTTGCATGCCTCTATGACATGTAACATTAGACAGCCAATCACCAGCATTACTAGATCTTGGTACATGCATGCTGTGTGTTTTATGGCTTAATGATGCTGATTAGTCCTTAGGTATTTGGTACCAGACGACAAGATGTTTCAAAACTCAATAAGACTGAGGCAATTTGGTCAGCGCCATAAAAATATTGTAGTTCCGTACCCAGCTGTACAAGCTGACTGTATGAAACTGAAATCATCCTTCAGCCTGTTACACTGACAAAACACACTGGTTTATATTTAACATTTGCATTAGTGATGCTGAGATTTAAACAGACTGTGTTTAAACTGTGTAACAGTCTTGCGAGTGATGAGCTGTGCAGAGGGGCGAGGAGGATACAAAACGGCCAAAAACTTTGGCACAAACTCAGGAGCTACGTGCACAGCTGTTGCCAGTTGAGATGTAAACTGTTTAACTGTTTAGTGATCATCCGGTGTGTTTTGGAGTCAGTTTAACATTGAATACTGAGGGGAGAAAATTTGCTTTCTTTTAGCCTTTGGAGGCTAAAATTGATTACTGGTCAAATTTTGTGACCCCTGATCCCTCACTGCGAGTACACTTGACATAATTTGTGGCAGAAAAATAGTTTTGTCATCACCAGGCACAACCGCTCTCATACAACCTGCAGCCACTTGCACTCTCAACATGGAAGCATCGTGGGGAAATTATTCTGAATGCACTCTGATGAGCTGACATCTGGATGAAAAATACTGAGTGGTTCTGATGAGTCCCTGTTGTCTAATTTTTGATGGTCACAATCAGCATTAATGCAAAGTACTGATGATCACTGGGCCGCTGTCCTTCAGAAGAACACTATGAATGACAAAGCTGTATTTTTAACTGTTTATTGCAGCTTTGCATGTCAAGATAACAATAAGACCAATGCTGTGTTCAAAATCAGTCACACATCCTCATATAGCAGACAATCAGTCGTACAAAACATACAATGAGGTTTTCAAACACTTAAAAATCTTTTTTTTTTCATTACTAACTGATGAGATGTCGCACAACTAATCATTTTAGAACACAGGGTTGTATTACAAGATTCAATTGTAGTTCCTTTTTTGCTACTCAAGAAAAAATAATGGTTCACAAAAAATATATATAGTAGATTGGTTCAATAAATGATAAATTATACAAATAAAAATAAAAAACTATTTTGCAGGTGGAGTGCTAAGGACAAATTAAGGAGTCTCATGGCCTGAGGGAGGGAGCGGCTGTAGTCTGGTCGCACGGCATCGGATACTTCTGCATCTCTTGCCAGACAGCAGCAGGGTGAACAGGCTGTGACTAGGGTGGGTACTGTCTTGTGAGTATGTTTGCAAAATAATACTAAGCATGCTATGGGCACTACTTTGTGTGAATTTTTGAGGGGATAAATTTAACACTAGGACACTAAAACAAAATGGCGGAGGATAAATATAATGCATATAGTACACTATGTTTACCCTCCATAAGTAACAATAAATGGGGAGTGATTTTGAACACTGATGAATGTGCGCAGGCACGCCAAGTTTCTTGACAATACATCAATCAATACATCTGGAGGAAAAGCAGGGGATCACCAAAGTCAGTATGATTATGACAATGGCAGTATAGAGGGATTCTCCAAGTCAAGGACCTCTTGCAAGATAAAAGATATAGCAGGGGTTGGGAACCCCTCACTTATGTTCCTTGGAACATACATGAGAGGGTGACCTAGCCAATTTTTTTTAATGCTTTTACACTATTATTATGTTATGCGAAAGAACAGCACAAAAGAAATGTATTAGAAAGATATTCCATGGCATGAGGAAAATTTAGATATATTTATTAAAATCGACAAATTGTTAATCTATGAACCATTTTAGATTTAAAAATTACAGTATTTTTTTTTTAACTAGGGAGCCTTTTGCAGAAAAAAAGAAAGACATCATAAAGAAAAACATTTTTTAATATCATTAATATTTAAATGAATGAATCTGAAAACTTTTCATGGACCCCCTGACAGAGTGCCAAGGACCCCTGGTGTTCCCCGGACCCCTATTTGAGATCTTGAGAAGTTTTGAACAACCCATGAACTGACATTGTAGTCACTTGAGTCTCTGACAAGTGTTCTGTCTGGTTGACTGAGAGGAGTCAGAGGTGACATCTGGGGGTGATAAGCTCTGTCTGATGTTTCAACCTCTGGGATGTCCTGAAAGCCATCCTGATGTTAACCCTTTCATCTTAAGGATATTTAGACAAAATACAGACTGACACGTACACATTTCCAAAAAATCCCATAATTCCTGGTTTGATGATACCCATGGAAACAGTATGTAACACACGTCTAATGTTGTCTAAATAACCTAAACTTTAAATAAAAATTAACACACGCCGTGTGTTTGTGGTTACTAAACACACTCCGACACTCTGTGAGTCGCTTCCTTTCTGACAGTTGAACAAAAGCCGCTCTGTTTGAAACAAAACATCAGAATGTGCAAGAGGCCCCAGACTTCACTTGGCTTCTCCCCAAGCTCTCCAATGGCTCATCAAAGTGAGAATAAGGAAGGAACTCCGCTGTGGTTTCATGGCAAGCTCAAACATGGGCTCAGCCTTTGAGAAGATGTTTGAAAGATTGCCATCTTTTTCTCTTTTTTTCCGTTTAGGATTTAAAGTGTGAACACTAGAGAAAGAAACTTATCAGCAGCGCTATTAAAAAGTGTTTGAAAAATCCCGTCTTTTGAGTTTGTACAAAATGAGGACGATACGACACAAGTGGACGTCTTGTGAAAAATATATCAGTTGTCCACACTCAGGATCTCTATCTAAAATAAGAATGTTCACACCTCATCTGCACTCTTAGAAATAAGGGTGCTAACTGGAACCATAAAGGGTTGTTCAGCTTGTCCCCATCCAAGAACCATTTTTGGTTTCTGAAAGTACCTTTTATAAATATTCCACCTACTCAGGTACCCTAAAACCATTTGTGAAAGGTTTCTCATAAAACCCTCTATTAGGCCTTTTCCAACAACAAGGAACCAGTCCCATTTCAGTTCAAGTACCTAATTTTGAACCGTTCTGAGCATTTCCATCAAACATACTGTTGTATAGAACCTGAGTGTTTTTTTTTTCACAAAAGATCAAACGTACAATAAACCACAGTAATATGTAAGAAGTGCAAGAACACTGTAACTGCAAAAGACGGCAGCACAACATCTGATTTCACCATCTCAAGCAGAAGTTCCCAGTTGAGTATGAGGAGAGCAAAAAATCACACGAGGAGATCCCAACAGCTATTGAGAGTTCTAAACCAAAAATATTTTTCAATATTTTGTCATATCATCAAGAATATCATTATCGCAGAATACACTAAAATATTGTGAAATTATTTTAAGGGCCATATTGGCCACCCCTGCCGCCCTCTGCTGATGATGACATCCTTGATTACAATGGTTCCACTCAAACCTAGTCAAAAAAACAGGTTCTTCAGAAGCAAACAGTTCTGGGTAAAACCTAAGCCCTTCAGGAAAAACCTTTCTGGAACCCATATTCCTACAAGTGTGGAGTTAATACCACTTGGCAAAAGAGCACTCTTACAACAGGCTGCCTAATACCCAAGGGTGGAGCTGATGAATCAAGACACGTTTGTTAATGTATCTGTCCCTGGGTGGGTGGGAGGCAGGCGTCGAGCCAGTCAAACAGGCGGGAAGGCAGGCCAAGGTTCCTGGATGGCAACATGACAGACAGGAGGGGAGGAATGGCTGGACGAGGTGCCTGGGAACCTTGCTCCAAGAGGATGACAGCTCTATAAGTCAGGCCCTGATAAAGCAGTCAGGAGTGACAATCTCTGGGCCCCAGCCAACGCAGCGTCCGTCCTGCTCAGATAAAGTCAGACAGGCCATCCATCAGTCCGGAGACAGAGAGCTGGACCCATGCTCTCCCACCTCAATGGAAACGACTCAATGAGCAGCCGCCGCTGGAATGCAAAGAGCCTCTTGCTCTCCAGAAGCAGCGGTGGGAGGAACAAAGATGGCTGTGAACCCTCTCCAGAGGACTCACGCATAGAGATTAGTGGGAGTGTGTGACGCGTAGCCTGTTAAGAGGTGGAGGTGCCATGTCTCTGGGTGAAAGAGTGGTGATGGCGCTTGACAATGGCGAGGACACGACACGTCTCTGGCTGAGAGGACCACCACGGCTGCAGCCAGCAGGCCAACACTGGAGAACCTTCATACCATAATGAGAAAGCAATAAGCCATGGAAAACTGCAAATGTCACACAATACATTCCACACGTCAAGCCCGCACAAAGGCAGACAAAGCCAGTGTCACGAGGAAATGAAAGAAAATACCATCTCCAAGTCTTTTTTTAAAAGGATGTGTGGATACAACATGCAACAACATTTCAGAGCGAAACGGAGATGTGATTTCAGATAAAACCACAGGATTGGACACACAGAAAAACTACTTAAAATTACCAAGAATCTTGTGAATACAGAGCACTGTAAATGTAATTATACAGAGCAAACACCTTTACCTGGAAATGCCTCTTCACTACCTCCTCTGTATGGACAACCTGCTCTGTCTGTACAGCTTTGTGTCACCGTCTCAAGCCAGGAACTTGTCTCTGTGTTGCTCAAAAGGAAATATAACCAATTTCACAAGAACAAACAATAATTTCCCTCTCCTGTTTACTCAGAATTAGCCTCTTGGAGTTGCTTGTGACAGGCGTGGAGCAGGATGTCTGCATTGATTAAGGACAGAGCCAAATACGGTTTGATTCTCTTGGAAGATATTATTAATATTTTCCAAGCGTAGAAATGAATTTACATGCATAATATACAAAAACCAATGTTATGTGTGGAGTGGAACCCTTCCCATAAATGAGCTCATTGGTTGCCTCAGTGTTTACTGCAGCTGGTTAATGTTTCTGATAACCTATGGAGCTGGAAGTGTGTGACTATTTAAATGGTCCTGTCACTGGAATCTGGTGTATATCATTGGGTCTGTTACTGAATAATGATATTAAACTGTTTTTTTAACACATATTTGAACGTATTTAAGACATTTCAACATCTTTTGAAAGTAACTTTTTTGATGAGAATTAGATGGGAAGATGGATGCCACTCTCATGTTTGTATGTTAAAACCAGCTAGCTACAGTAAATATGTAGCCACAGCCAGCAGCTGGATAGCTTAGCTTAGTATAAAAACAGAACAAGAAGAAACAGTTAGCCTGACTTTGTCTAATGTCACACATCTCACTAATTAACACATTATATCCAGCACAGTAAATGTCGAAAAGTTTGACATTTTGGGAAATATGTTAATTACTTCCTGGATGAGAATTGGATGAGAAGATGGATGTCTCATGTCTGTCAGTTAAAGCTAGCTCGCTAAATATGAAGATACAGCCAACACCTGGTTAGCTTAGCTTTGAATTTAGCATAACCACTGAAAACAGGAAGAAACACTTCACCTGGCTCTGTCTAAAGGTAACAAAGCAGAAAGTAGTTTTGGTACCTAAACCTAACCACACTGCTTCTTTTTGAAAGCGGAACTGGACGTTGCATATATTTTTTATTGCTAGTTTGTATGGGGCGCCGTTTGTAAAGTTGGTCATGCTGAAAATAACAGCAACATTTTATCACATTTAGCTTCAAATCATGTTTTAAAAAGTGGTGTGAATTTTTGAAAGTCACTTTTTAGCACATTTAACACAATATT
>JAJHUR010079001.1:0-11133 GCA_027495735.1 Lutjanus campechanus
TTTTTTTTTTTTTTTTTTTTTTACAGCACTAGTAGCTGCAGTTGTTTTATGATTATTCCTCTGTCTAGACAAGTTACATCTTATGAAGCATGCACTTAACCTTGTTAATTTCCACTGCAGGCAATTCAACTAAAACATCCTACAAAGCCCAAGAAGTCTGGGTGCAAAATATAAAAACCAGTGTCTTGTGTAATCTGCAGGCCTGAAGAGAGTGTATATGACATAAAGAGGAGGGGGATGGGGGGTTGTCAGGCTGACTCTTACCGTCGGGGTTGGAACAGATGAAGACCCTGACGCTGCGGCCGGTGGGGACGTTGTGCGGCGGCAGGGCGTTGATGTTGCCGCTGATGGCCGCCCTGCGCAGCGCCGACTCCCGCGGGCAGGGCTGCCTGCTCCCCACTCCCGACGGCCACATGGGGGGCGACTTCCAGCGTGGCTGTACACACGCACAAGAACACACACATACACGCACAGAAGGGGCACGTTAGCGCGGCCGGGGGCGCACACACACGCAGGCACATGGATGGAAAGACGTGCATGCTTGCGCGCAGATTTCCCCTGATCCATTCATCCACACACGCATGGGACGTTAAGAGGAGATTTTTAATTTTGGTGCTAACTTTGGGCACATTTTGGGACTTGCAAAACACATAATATTTGGTCAAAAATATTCCACTGCTCATTTTGTTTAATATAAGACTTTTAAAGATGTGTAAATTTAATGATTTCTCACATAAAAGTATAAAAATTACAACATTTTACTCCTTGTCATGCTCCTAACGCCCATGCTGCACACACACACACACAGTCACACACACCAATCAAGTTATGATGGATCTTCCAAATCTTCTCCAAACACAGGGATGAGATTGAATGTGTTTTGTTATTGCATTCATGTGTGGTAGGGATATAATAATAGGATATTACGCACAGCCTACTACCGTCATGGTGCATGCGTAATTTGTATACATGTCCTTGGACGCATTCATGAATTTTCATGCCACTGTGGGACAAAACAGACAAACAGAACGAGACGATACAAAACTCGGAATAGACGAGCAAAAGGCAAGCATCAGTCGTATTCCCACCCCAGAGAAGATGCTTGTAAAGGCGAATAACCGCTAATGAATGGTTATTCCGCCGGGAGCAGATGTGTCAAGTCGCTGCAGGTTTTCCGGAGTTGGTCTATCCTGAAATCTTTGTTTCAAAGACGGAAAACCTCGAAAAAGACAACAAAAAGCGGGGGAAAGTTGGGTAGTCCACTACAAGAACAATAAATAAATAAAATCCTCTGAAAACAGACAACTAAACATCACTGAGAGGCACCGCATCCACAAGAGAAGAGGACTTGACTACTAGTGATGATGCTGGAGACAGGCACAACAACAGGACACTTCTTGTTGCTCACATTCATTCGCTTCATTTCGTGGCTTCCGAAAATATCCAAGCGTCGAGGACGGTAAAAGGAAGATAAAAACGCCCATCAGAGTTGCTGTGGCCGTGAGACGACGCCGGGAGACGGTAAAACGGACGCCGTGTGTCGGAGTGCTCCCCTTGGCATCCTGCTGTCTCTGCGAGCCGACTGAGCTCTGATAGATGGAGAGACTGTGAAGCCTGACAAAATAAAAGAGCCACTACCGGCTGGCTTTTTCAAAATAAAGTGCTAATTTAAGTATACACTTTCACCTTAAGCCTAAAAGTGAAAATTTAGACTTACTTTTGATACAGATCCTTATTTTGAACATAAAACAACAACTTAATTTTCGTTTGAGGTGTGTTTTTACGGCTAACAGCTTCGTATACTCACCTAGCTAGCTTGTCCCAAGAATTAGCGCTTTTACGTTGAAAGCTTAAGATCTAATTCCGGTCGTGCTTGAGCTTTTTCAGTTGGATTTGATGGAAGTGACTGATGGAGGAGCTCTGGATGCTCTCTCTCCCCCTGTCTGTCTCTCCTCTCTACCGGTGGACAGACTGGTGCTCATCCAGTCCCTGTTAAAATTGCACTGGAGCGCGAAGTCAGCAGCTCGGTGTCGTAACGTAAATGACGTTACTACTCCTGCCAGTCAGGAAGTAGAAGTAACGGTCGGTTAAGTCACCGTTACAAATACCTCATTAACGTCAGTGCCTGTTCACCAAGTAGTTAAATGTCGAAAAAAGTTTACTAAACCATATTAAACGAGATGTGTCCACTTTCCAGAGTTTGTTTTAACCGAAATTAACTTAGTTTTCCTTTTTTTTTTAAACTGTGAACTTGCTAAAATGAGAAGTAGCAGACTGGTGCTCGTCACACAGTAGTTAACCAATTGAATAAAGTTTACTAAAACCACATTACAGGTAAATTATATTAAAAGTTTTCACTTTCCAGGCTTTGTTTTCACCAAAGCTAACACTACACTAAAAACCACTTCCCTTCTCTAATATTGTAAGCAGGCTAAAATGAGAAATAGCAGAAATTTAACCTAGTTAATAAGCTTAAAGAGTCAGTTCACCCCAAACCAAAAATACACATTTTCCCTCTGGTGTATGTTTGATTTTCAACCACTAACATTTGTTGAACATCAAATAAAGATTCCTTAATCACATAAAAGTTAAAGTATCCAAAATGTTTTGGGATTTGTTTTCACCAAAATGAATATTGTCCTAACTGCCATTTTCCTTTTCTGATACTGTGAACTTGTTAAAATGAGAAACTGCAGAAACTTAAGCGAATGTTAATTATTTTAAAGGGTCAGTTCAAACAAAATGTGCCTGGTTGCAATCTCCAATTACAGCTTAAAAAGTGCGCTAAAATATGAGTCTGAAAACATCTGAAGTGACAAATAAACAATACAGTAACAGAATTTGCCACCTCACACCATGCCAACAAAATTTCTTAAACATAATTAACTACTTTTTTCAACCAAAAGCCGAATGCCATCTGGTCCCATTATATTCAAGTGAAGAGAGACATCTACACATCTAGATGGATAAATAGCACTACAGGCCAGAGGAAAAATAAGTAGCCTCCTGTTGATTCTGGGGTGAACTGTCCTTTTAATGGTATTATTCCTGCTTGGCATTGTTCATTTAACGATACACATCTCCCATTTTTCTTTTACAAGTGTTGTTATAACAACTTGCCACTCCATGACAGTTTATGAGAAGAGAAATTGTTTTATTTTCGACATAAATTGTAATGCGTTAGTTTTTAGAGTAACATCCACCTGATGGGGGGAGAAGCAGCAGCCGCGGCTGAGGAGGAGGAGGACGAGGAGGGGAGAGGAGGAGGAGTTTGAATTAATTGCTTTATCGATAAATGTACCTCTGCTCTGCAGCCTCTGGTTATTCGCGCTGGAAGTTTAAGTGCATTGGATTTGTACTAAACGGAATTGATTACTGTGCTGTTCTTGTGAGGGGGAAACGCTGAACCATATATTTCCACCCCCCTCTCAGTCTCTCAGTGTTTAGCGGGCAGCAGCAAGCATTTCTCTGAATCTGATGAAGAGAGTGTGTCTGTCGCCGCCTGAACCTTGAGCTCAGCCTCTGCACTAATGCTTTTAAGTTATGATCACATAAAGGAAGAATCAAGCCTATAGATGCATAAAGTCCTTGGCTATATTTCATATACCAATTTTGGCATCTTAGCCGAAGAAAATACGCTTTTTACATCACTTACATTATTTTTTACAGCCACATGTCTCATCATTTCATATATCCAGATAATACTAAGGAAAGAAAAACTTCTAATAAATACAGCATGACAGGCAGAAAATAGTGGAGAGACATGGAGCTCGTTTGCCTTATTTCCAAATCAATAAACACCATAAATGATGACTGACTATTTCAAGAAGCTAAAAATCTTACTGCTATTTCACATTTCATTCCCCACATTTTGGCATCTACTGCCCCAAATGCACAAAAATATTCAAATGGAAATTATCTAACTTGTTCCTGGCACATTTTAACGTCTAGAGGACACATTTCCATGCCTACAAATGCCAAATATAACACATTATTTACGTAAGATAAGATAATTAGGCACTAGATGACTTACTGTTCTGCTGCAGGTCTCGAGGATGATTCTAGGACTCTGCAGGCTCACACCGACCCATTTAAGGCAGCCCGCAGAGCCACCAGCTCGCACCAGAACAAAATTCAGATTCCGGAAAAGCTCAAATGGAGCACCAGGGACCGGAGCCTTGTTCCCAACAGTGTTATGACCTTTCTTTACTTGATTGTTCCGCTCCCTCTCATAATCCCCAGTCAGTTAATCATGAGTGCACCTGCACTGGATTAATGCACCGCAGTCGTACAAAAGGATGCACTTTGCACAGCGTGTTGGCATGATGTGAGATGGCAGGCGAAAAGTATGTTTTTGCATGTGCCAGCACAGGGCTGTTGCTAGGATTTCTAGGGTCTGTGAAAATAGCTCAGGGGGCCTTAAACAGATAGTTTTTAATGATTTAAAGTGGGGTTGTATGAGGTACTTGTTAATAGTCAATGTATTACCAAGGGATTGTCCTGGCTAATTGACTAGTCTGTGTAAGAAAATGTGCAGAAAAAGTCAAAATTGGGCACATTTTGTTCATCAGTAACGTTAAGCATTATCTGAAAAAGTATTGAGTGCATTAAGAGCCATTTGAAGCTGTTAGTCAAATTCTTCAATAACCAAATCATAAATTGAATTCCACTGAGACGTGTGGCACTTTCTACCATTCATTATGCATCATTTACCAGCTAACGTTAGCTGCCCTGCAGTGCAGCTAATGTTAGCAGTGCTAGTGGCAGCAGCCTGTTCTCCTTGCAAGTTAACATCCTCATGCCTTTGCTGAATGTGGTTAAACATGGCACCAGTTGAGTGGTTATATGTCTGTTTATTCTGGCATATAAAATACAACATACAACCTTGTTGTCGTTTTCCACATCAAAATACTGCTAAACCACGCTGGTTTTACGAGATGTCGTTTATCTTTCTTTGCTGATTACAACAACATCCAGGCCATCTGGGCATTAGCGCAGGGACAGGGTGGCTGCCGTCTGCTGGGCCTTAATTTGTTGGTGTTATTGTGTGACTTTGGTGTTTTAAAAGGATAGTTCACATTCACCAAAGTCACAAACAAACTGTAACAGATCAAAGTAGTGGTGGACCAGCAACTCCTGTGTTCTACGAAATAAAATGACTGATTTCACCTACGGAGTCTGGTTGAGCAAGATAGAATGATATTTGGCCTATATAATGGTGATTTACCATCAGAAAAGGCTGTCTGAGAGCAAAGTAAAGCAGTGAAAATATTCTAAATATTGCGTACACTTAAACTGAAATAGATTTTTTATAGGTAGACTTTTTTTTTAAGTAGATAAAATTCCTTTTTCTGCCGACCCTGTCCACAGCAGGTCATTGCTTTTCTTCTGTGCTGGGGCTCCTCTCTGCTTCTCCTAACTGGGTGCTTGTTAACCACCACTGTCCTGACTATCACTGCGTGCCTCACACCACCCACATCAAATAATCCAAACTTTCCCTTTAAAGCAGTAAAAATATATAATCTCTGGCATATTCCAGTGCTCTTATCCAGCTCCGCCCCCTTGAATCATTTAGCATCCTCTGTTTGGTGCCCCTAAGTATGAGTAAACACCTTTGGGCGAGTGTTTGAGCATGTCTGTGCATTCAAGCATGTTTACAGTAATTGCAAGTTGTCGGGTTTATTGGCATGTATGAATGTGTATGTGCTCTGGACCACTCTAAGCGACTGTGAGTCACCGTGGTGACAAGATGTGATGTGTCACCTGGGAGACACACAGAAACACAAAGGACAGACACTAGCTGTTCACTTGGCAAACGTGCGCACACGCACATTTTATGCACGCAAACACACAGGCTTTACAAATGGCTGGTGATGGATGGTTGTTTCTGCAAAACAGCTGGAGAGGAATGGAGGGTGTGGGAGTCGGGGTAGACAGTTGGGAACGTCTATTTCTGCGCGCCACCCATTGGTACCACTACATTAACTCCTTAATTGCGATGCCCACTCTGAACTGGATTTCTCTCGTTAGCTGACTCAGAGATCAAGGGCATTCAACTACATGTCCATGTACCTTTATGAGTCACGTTTAGGAAGTGTTAGCTTGGTGAAAGTCCTGATGATATGATTCATGCTTTTATTTGGAATAAGTTGATGTATTTGTTGCAAATGGGTGTATTTTTTTTTTGCTTTGGGTTTATTTTATTTGTGTTATTGATCAAAATAACAGCTTTAAACACTGTAAATAGAAGGCACAGTCAAATCATATAATGAATTATATAAAAGAGAAAAGTCAGAGACAGTAAATGACAATCAAATAAACACAATCTAAATAGCCGCATTAAGTCTAAGTGTTGTGTAATTACTTTTTCAGTTCAATTTAATTTTGTTTATATAAAAAAAATCAATATTAGAAGTTATTTCAGAAGACTTTCCATGTAGAGCAAGTCTAGACTGTACTTCGTACTTAGAGACCAAACAGTTCCCATCAAGAGCAAGCACTGAGGTGACAGAGGTGAGAAGAAAACTTTTTTTTTAACAGACAAAAAACTTAGCATTAATACCCTCTGGTGGACAGAAATCTCACTTCACAACTTCTATTTTTTGTATGTAGTTTTCGAGTTTATCAAACAAGACAAATGATGGAAAAGGTAAACATGGATGTTCTTTAAAGCACTGGCTCCCAGGGAACCATCATTACTTTTTTGGGTGACTGTGTTAACAGCCTACAGGAGACATTTACCAAAGATAAAGGTTCTCACAATGGAAACAATTATGATTAATGTTCATTTTTGACAATAACGCTTAGGAATGAATCACTTATTCTTCTATTGTGTGTGCCGGGCTGAGGGGGCTCAGCTATTCTTTGATACAGGTAGTGAGGGCTCCATGGAAAAAAGGGTAAGGAACCACTGCTTTAAAGCTTCAGTTCTCAGGGTTTTTGAGTCACGACTCTCCTCAAAAATGTATATATATTTTTTGTAAAATTTTCCACAATTAGCTGACAACCCCCAGAAACAATCTCGTGGCACCACTGGGGTCCTGGCCCCCAGGTTGAGAACCACTGCAGAAAAAGGGCCAGTGTGTAGGATTTAGTGGCATCTAGCTGTGAGCTTGCAGAATGAAAACACCTTGTCTCACTCTCCCCTCCCAGCTAGGAGTAGGAGAACCGACAGTGGCTGTCAAATCTGCGCAAAATGCAAAAGGCTCTATCTCAAGCCAGTGTTTGGTTTGCTCAATCTGTAGAAACAGACAGTACATCACAGTGGACCTGATAGAAGACAACCTGTGCCCTCTGTAGATATGACCATCTCACTCCAAGATAACCACCACATGCGAAATATGATAAGATAAATATCAAAAACAGTAAATGAGAGTGCTTTGCACAATAATAGCATTTAATTCTGTATATACTTTTCTTGTCTTTACATAAGTTGAGTTTTTATCAAATAAAACAAATGATTATTCTTTAAGTATTGTCATAATAGGAAAAGCACAGGTATAACTGGTATTAACAGTGTTCAAATGAAGTGTCCCAATCACACATGATAGTGTGACAGCGTGCACAATACCAGGACTCTGAAACTGAAGCAGATAAATGGAACTCACCCATCATTGATTTTTATCAGGTGTACCCTTTTCTGCTGTGACATGTCAAACACACTTCAGCAGCAGTCCTATCCAGAACATCATATAATATTCTTCAGTATTTATGACTATGACAATACCAGCAGACTGAGTGCAAATAGCTGTTTGGCAGCGATCAAGTCATCGTATTTATGAGCTGAGCGTTACAGGAAGTTAACTTCTACTGCATGTTGAACCCACATACCTCAACTTAAAGTGTTGATTTCTGTTTAAATATTATATGAATAAAAGAGCTACACATAACTGCTGAATCAAATAGTTTCCTCACTGCGGGTGCTCCTGTGTATACTGTGTGTATTATATGTGTGTGAGTGGGTGTGTGCACACATGTATGCCTGTATGCAAATATGTGTGCACATTTAGTACACAATAAGCACATGCATGTTTGTGCTTTGTGCTTGTGTGTTTGTGTGATTACGTCTGTGTCACATTCACTCCACCTTCACTATCACCCACTTGAAAGAAAAATAGGAACATAGATTCAAATCAATTACCTGCCAAAGGTCACAGTGGGGAGCACAAACAAAACCGCTAATTGGTGAGCGATGAGAAATGCCATGGTCGACACTGCCATGAATAACCGTAAATAACTCAGCGGTCCACACCTAGGTTTCGGTTTGGCACAAAGGTAATGCTGAAATTCATCTCACACTCCCGGCGACCAAATATAACTGCAGTGTCTTTGGCTGATGCCTGTTGTGGTGGAAGATTCACACTCTGAAGGAAGTTAGCGGGAGGAGTAGGAGGATATTTGTACATGTTGTGTAAAAGTCTGTTTGAATCTGGCTCGAATTCTTGAATATGCTATATTTTGGCTTCAGATATTTGGCTGATAATCTTACAGTGACTTCAGATGAGTGAGGTGCGAAGAACCTGTAACTTTTACACCATCATTGGGTGATATTTTTAATTTGTCCTAAACTTTGGTTTCTGACAAAACACCTAAAAAAACTAATGAAATTCCCGTCATCCTCAGGTGTACTTTGTGTTTAGTGCTAGTTAACAATGTTAGCAGGCCAACATGCTAAAGATAGTTAACATGGTAGACCTGCTAGACATCTAAACATTAGAATGTTAGCATGCTGGTGTTAGCGTTACACACATATACAGCTGCATGACTGCTTGCTAGCAGGCCTGGCTCTTTAGCTGAATGGATGCTGTGTGTGCTACGAGAGCATCCCTGTTCGTTTCCCAGTCATGTTTTTCTGTATGTTTTTGTTCTTTCTGGTTGAGTGGAGACCATTGACCGGAGGCTGTATAAAGATGGACAACTTGTCTCCACTTCCTCCCAGTGCACAAAATTAAGCCAACATATGCTGGAAACAAGCGCTACCATCTTGTGCTGGTGATGATGGGGCAACAGTTTACTCTGAGCTGAAAGAAGTAGACTGACTTCCTACGTTACTTGCTGGGTGCTAAAAGGTTCATACACCATAAGTCAGCTCAATTTATGTAAATTATTCATGTAAAATACCTTCCTCCTCTTGATTTATGGTAGGGCCATATTTTTTTAACAGTGAACCTTAAGTTACACCATTGCTCAGACTTTTTTAGGATTAATTTGGATCTACAGGCACTATTGGCACACATGTCATTTACTCAGTAGCATCACTGACTGACCTGTGATGAAGTGTTTGCCACAGATATACACTCTATGCATTAACTGGCCCTGACACTATAGTGCTCGTTTTCACCGGACAAAAGTGACGTATGTGGTTCATAACACTTAGCAAGAGAGATTGGGGAGACATAAAAAAAAATTCAGAAAGTGTTGTGTGTTTACATGTGAATTATTACAAAAATGGAGCGTCTAAATATATATTTTAAATTACATAAATTAATAAAGTTGGGGTTGACTTCTACCCCCTGGGATCTGCACCCAAGATCCTACCCTACCAATACACCTGACTGACTCGGTCTGCAGGGCTCTGGTCTGTCAAAATTCTCTTTTTATAAGATCATATAATTAATTAAAACCAATCTGATTGCAAAAATGAATACTTGAGCACACGTCATTGTAGTAAAAATTAAAACTGAAAACTGAAAATAAGAAATTTATTTTATGTGTACTCTGATTTTCTAGCCCATGTCTCATTTGCTAACATGGAGGGGCCGGGGTTTATGACTTAAACTGTAGCCAGCCACCAGGGGGTGATTGATATGTTTTGGCTTCACTTTTGGCGAGCTGTCATGTTGCCTTTCATTATATCATTATATTTGGTCAATGGGAAAGACGTGTATCAGCTGAGTGGCAGCAGTACAATTTTGTTCAAATTGTTCATAAATGCACCAGAAAGATAGCTGATAATTGAGCCTCATTCCCAGGACGTCAAATACCAACATTTTGGGTTGGTAAAGCCAACCACAGCAAAATAATTTAAAAATGATGAAATACAAGCAGGGTCTTTACATATGGGTCTATATGTTTCTTTGTTTTTTAAGGAAAATGTTGCATATTTTGCATTTACAGATGTGTGTGGATCTAAAACACCAAAAGATTTTAATAGAAACAAGATGTCCATGCAGGTATGGATACTGTCCATATTGCTGACTGACCATTGCACCATTATAATATAGTGTAATCTTGCACTGTGACATCCTGTTTGAATTGATCATTGTGCATTATTTTACAATAACATATTTTTCCCCCTTAAAAATTGATGACTTGCTTGTGACTTGATGTTGTTACTGTACTTGCAATGATCCCTTATGGAGGGTAGGAGGTCGCCTGTCACCTCATAATCCCATGTTTTGCTGGTGAAAGAGTAGAAGAGCGAGGGAAACTGTTGTTGTAGAGCTCTGATTGGAATCCTGTCTTGGCTAATAGCTGGATTATGTCTGAGTCCTCCTAAGCCTACACTGCCGGGTTTTTATTCAGTTATAGCGGGGGTATCTCCTGGGTTTTGTTATGAGAGTGGTCTTATCGGACATGTGAACGTAAACATTGCCTTGAGGAAATGCGGAGGAGGACAGATGCTTCGTTCATAGTGAAATACTTGAAGTGGCCGAATCATTTTTAAACATCACGATTAAAGCAGCGAGGGCTGCTCCTGTTTATCGACTGTGTAGATTTTTCACTCATGAATAAACCTGGTGATTTGCAAGGTGCCAAAGTTAATCTACTTTGCATAAATAAATTGGTAAGCAGCATCTGTTCCTTATACAAGCTTGAAATGGAAGTCAGGAAATCAGAAAATTACCTAATTATTCATACACTACTGACAAACCTGAACATGTAAATGAAATTATAAAAATGGGCTTTTTCTTTGGAGGCAAATAAGACGTGGATGTGTGGGCGTCACGGCAGCGATTGTCCACAGGACCTGTGATTACGCAGGCAATCAGTGATGTTATATTCATTCAGTGCTCTATGGAAATGAACACTTGAGGATAGAAATGAGGAGGGGTCAGAGTGCATGGTCACACCAGAGCGATGTCCCTGGAGCAGTTTGAGATTCAAGGACATGCAGAGGGTAGATCCTATACT
>JAJHUR010079002.1:0-39050 GCA_027495735.1 Lutjanus campechanus
ATGTGTTGAGAAATGACACTACAGGATACAGAAAGAAACAACAGTGTAATGTTGCAGAAAGATAATAACTGACTGTCAGTCCGTTTCTCCCTCCAAATCTATCAAGCAAGCAAACAATGCGCCAAAGCTCTGCAGGCTTTTATAACCATATTCAGGTACATGTTGACATGAGTGGATAGTGGCTTGCAGAATTAAAGCAGGGCCTATAAAGTTGTCAGCAACAATTCTAGCTGACTGATGGACATCCAGTCAATGTGGCCCAGAATGCACATGATGTTGATATGGACAATGAGGGAGCGCTGTTTGGTCTTTGTGGCGATCAGTTTGGACCAAAGCCCCTTTGTTTCTGAACTGGATGTTATCCAAGTGCTCCTTTGGAGGCCACATCACATACTTCCCATAACCCCATTCATGGCAACAAATATGTCCAAAGTTGCAGTTCAGAATGGCTTCTGATTTGCCAGATAGGCCTGTTCTATTGTGAAAGAAAGTGCCTTGTAAGCAGGATGGGTACTGACCCACACTGTTGACCTCCAGAGAGAGAAACTGGGCTTCAGTAAAAACAACTCACCCTCTGTCAGAGGGACAGAGAGAAGTTTTTTTCTTTCTCTCTTGAACGCAAATGAGGGCTGTGACAGTATGGATTTTTTTCTGACCACGGGGAAAAAGCAACATATTCCTGTAGGTGGACGGTTTATCATGCCAGCTGAGAAAATTTAATTTTATTGGACTTTGTTGAAGGATACTGCAATAAGTGTAGCACAGCTCCCTTAAGGAATAAAGCAGTGCATAAGGAGAGTTCGGCGTGCAAGTGAGGTAGAGCGAGCAGCAGACTGAGTAATAGCACTTAGCAACAAGTTATCAATCTGGCAGTAAATGTATGGTACAGATTACAGTGTATCAGCTAACACACTGTAAGTCAATAAACACTGCCCTGAAGTAAGCTAAGCAGGAAAGGCTAACATTAAGCTAATGCTAACTCCACTGGCGTTGTACGCTTAAAACATCAGCTAAGGTTCAATTGCATTCCTTTCAGAAGCTTTGTATTCCAACCTTTCACTGCAGTGTCGTTTCGGAGACTTAATGTCTTCTGTAATAATTTCTCCATTTTTCCAGTTTTGAAAACATGTTTTGTCGTTAGCCGTTGACTGGCAATCCCATGATGCCTTGGGTTGAGTGTTGACCAATCAGATGCTTTGCTGTTGTCTTGTCAACCAATCAGCAGCTGTTTTCCTGACTTATCGTGTACTGATCTCAGATGTATTGCACAATAAAATAATGTGAGATCGCCCCATCAAAAAGTAGGAATCGAATCTATGCGGTTATTGTCACAGCCTTAGCAACAATATGCTTTCCCCTGATGCTCCCCATTGATGCTCCTTGCTATGAATAAATCTGTCTTAAAAGCATCTGTCACTTTTGCTGAGAGCGACAGCATGTTCCTCCATCGGTACTATAAAAGACTACAAACTCAAGAGAGTTTCTTCAGTTTCTTGATTACAGTCTCCACCACCGGCTATCTGGGACATGCAGAACCACATCAGTCCCAGGGCTGCATTTCCACATGCAGAGTGCCTCATCAGCAGCACCTGAAATAGCAGCTGAGGCCTGGGGAGGGACGGTACAGGAGGGTGCCCAGCCCCACCATCTGCTTCAGATCTAGGGTTTAGGACTGGGGGAGTCGTCCACGCCTCTTCTGGAGGCTGGATACAAGATGGGATAAATACCATCAAAGGTAATTACGAAATGGTCGATCAGTTTTTAACGGAGCACAAGCTTTCAATTACAGCTGGAGTGGGATCACATGCCACAAGCCAAGTATCTAAAGTGCATCTTCTTCTGACAGTCTTTGAGTATTCTGATGCGCCAACAAGGCTGCTCTGCCATACTTGATTACAGCTGGGATATCATTCATGTTCTAGCTTTTTGATACCATATGGCAGAAATTATCCAAAAAATGGTTTCATCCAATAAATTGGACTGGTAAGAGATGTGCCCACCACGTTGTTCATTTCCAATGAGCATGACTCACTACGCAGTGTGTCGGTTTTAATGTTGAGTCTTGTGGTGTAGAGATCTGTTGTTTGATCGGGTTTACCTTCTAATGTCTGTACACATTTTGTTAGGAGCTTTTTCAAACAGTAGACTAAACACTCATGTGCATTCCTGCCTGTGAAGATGGCCCTCTTGTTGTTAATACATTAATGTGCCAGCACAACAGAAGACCTTGACTTGGAAAAATAAATGCAAACCATTTGACATGGCCACGTTTAGACTAGATATTAAAGAAGAATCATGCAGAAAGGATCGCACATAGGAATGTGGGAGATATCAAGTTGGACACGTGGCACACACCTGTGCCAATGAAGCTACCAGCACAATCCACACAGTCACAGAGTTCAAGATATTCCCGCTGATGAAAACTGATGAGGCTCATTTTCTTTTGGGTGGATGTTTATACCCAGATGTAAAATACACTTCTGAAAGCACTCCGAACTTCTTGGCCTTCCCCCTCCCGTCTTTTCTCTCCACCTGAAGCTCCCTGCCTTCTCTCTCCACACCATTAATGAGAGGCAGATGGATGTGAGCTGAAGGCCTGCAGGGTGACTGACTCTTTACCAGCACTGTTCCACTAGGCTGCCATGGAGTGTTTTATCACCAACACATGGCATGCCAGGCCCTGGAGCAGATGGGGAGACACTTGAGGGACTTCTACGACTAGCAATGACAAGTGGCTTGTGACCGATAAGATGTAGATGATGACTTTTAGCTAAGCTCATTGTGCCATAGAAGCTGTAAAAAAAAGCAGCATATTTATCAACCATTAGAAGAGCAGACAACGCAACTGCTCTTTAAAGTTGAAAGTGAGTCATACAAATGTAATGAAGCAGGAAATTACTAGAGGCACACCTTCTCAACAAGTGGTCATATTCTGTACCCACAGGTTGTGTGTTATATGTCTGTACCAATACGTTCAAGAACAATACTTCCATGGAAATCCATTAGAGCTGCTTTTATCAGTTCAATATTCTATCCTTTGTTTTGTCACGTATTAGTACATTTTTGTTGATGGAGCTTTGGATGAGGGATGGGCAATCAAATGAATACATTGGCTATTGTCAATTGGCCGGTTGGTGTTTTGGGGCACTCTTTTGGGGGAGCTGCCATAGAATTGTTGTCTGTGTTCAATTTTTGACATGTGGGAGAGAAAATGAAAAGAATCACTTTTTATGGAAAAAGGCAACACCAAATCAAACCCTCAGCCATGGTGGCCTGTAAGCTAACAGTGCTCACCAGCATTAGTGTTGGCTCGGCTACACCGCTGGTCACATGACCAGTATCATGTTTACTGCAGTATCCTCAAGAGTCTCCCAGAACGGAGAAGTTTCTACATTTGACATCCTGACTCACTCAGGCGAATAAGTCATGACCCAGAGAGTCATACAAAACAAAACACTTGGAAAAAAGCACTGTGCAGTGACTAAAGCTAGGCTATAGAGATCATAGAATGTCTTTGTCAAGAAGGACTTATGTAATGACTTCATTACACTGGTGGGACCAGTAGGAGATTCATCATGTGTTTGGTATGTCAGACACTGTTGGACCCAACCATCCCCTCTGTCTTACATCTGGGCACGACTGCGGGAATGTGTCACTGATTCCTTTGTGGGTTTTTATCTGAGATTACGTCACTGCTGAGATTAAAGTACTGATATCAAAGTCCCCTTTTATTTACCAACATTTGTCATACCCATTGATCAAATCACAGTTTTCAGTTGAAATAAATGGTCACAGTTTTAACTTGATGTATAGTCAGATATGTCTGAACTAATACAGAATTGCCAACAAGGCTGAACAAGGATTCTCTCCAATCACATATAGCACAGCCAAACTACACACAGCGTACTGCCAGCTTTACTAAAGCATTTTATCTCAAAATAATACAGAACTAGCAACACCATTACAACATCTGACTGACATGTTAGCAGCTTCCAAAACCACAGAGAGAGCTCCAATGAAAGTACTGTAGGCTACTGTGATCCAGAGAATGACTGTTAAATCAGTGGAAAAGAGCCTGGCCCATAATCCTCTGCTTCTTTCAAACACTGTGAGCTGAACCAACGTCCTTTGGGATATTTTCTGATCCAATAGTATGGTGCTACTCATGTGAAGTGACTTACAAGAGGTACGCCTTACAGCAGCTCATCTGCACTGGCAGCTTTGTTTGTTGGTCACTGCTGCCACATCCACACTGCTGAGGAGAAGAAGACTGTAAGCTGCTATGAGCTCCCGTAAATTATGATTTCCTCTGACATGGACACACACACACACGTAAGCACTACTTCTCTCGACAATTCCGACGCACACACAGGAAATGCAGTAGTGGCTGTGATTTGAGTTCATGTGTTTTCTCTTGGGCCCCGGAGCATTGTGGGCGGTAGACCCAAAGAGCTCAGGTTCCTTCCTGCGCTCTGGGTTTTATAGTGTGATTCAGAAACAGCTCAGCCATGGCAGCTAACTGCGCTTACTGTTCAAACACAATACACTCCAGCAGTCAAAAAACAGATGTTAGACTAGACGACTCTAACTGAGCTAAATAAACACTTAAATCTATGTCAGTTCCATTCAACGAGGTGATATTTAAATGAGTAATTTCAATAAATGAAAATGTAATAATCTCTGCCAATTAGATTCAGCTCTGCCAAATGGCATAAGAGCCAAAAAGCCACGGTTGCTAAGGCAACGCCCCCACACACGAGAGGCCTGCAGCGAGCAGGAGGGAGATCAATCACCGCTGACATTACGGTGGCCTGTGAGGACCATCGTTTTGATCCAAACAAAATAAGAGAGTGAGGAGCTGAATGCTGGGAGAAGTAAGCACACTTTAGAGGCCGAGCTGTTTGTTCAGCTGCTGGTTAACATCTAGACATTCTGTTTGATCTGGACACCAGTCTGATGTCTGTTTGCTCCGTCAGATGGACAGAGATTTGTTTGGCTGGATGTGTGCTTCTGTGTGTCTGTTTGAATATGTGTAGGTTTGCCTCTATGTGGTACGTTGATATGTGCATGTATGTTTGTCACACTACAAGGAACAAAAACGTTTGTGGCCTGCTCCCTCCCTTATGACATGAGAACTGCTGCCTTTGGAGCTCTTTCAGAGTGCAAGAACCACAGTTTTGGTGACATGACATGGTGACATTACTATGTTTTGTTCACACTGTTCATCTTTCATCTGGGCCAGCCCAAAATCGCACAGTGTATACCTGGCTTTAGAGCAGAAACAGCAGTTAGTTTGGATTTGCAGTAACAACTGATTGAAATGGTGACTGGGAGTCACGCCAAAAGAGAAGTGTCAAAGCATCTGAAAACATCCACAGAAACTTCTCTCGTCACTCCTCCAGTATAACCTAGATTTTTATTTTTGATCCATGTGAGAATGTCCTCAACACTCAGTTTCACCAAAATATAGTTAATTACTTACTTACTGGGGCCTCCTAATAGTTCTAATACTCAGTGAAAAGTACAGTATTGTATTTTGTGATTTATTTTCCATGCAAAGGTGTTTGGCAACATACTGCACCTCTGGATCAAACACTAAGAACTGGATTAGGGCCTGTTCATATCAGGAAGTGGCATAGCGAAATTCACTCTCTTTTGGAAACATGCGGCTGTAAGGGATTGGTGACAATGGGACTACTTTCAGGGCCTGTCACTAAACTATTGTAGCTAGCAAGCTAACTGCTAATCTCTTTGTAATGGGCTACCTCATGCCTGCCAATTTGTTCTCTGAACTCTACACCACTTCATTCAATCAAGAAATAATGAAGGGGGACAAGAGTTATCCAAGCTAACGAGCTTGCAGTTAGCAAGCTAACAAGACAATAAGTACACAATTTATTCAAAAACACAGTTATACCATTAACTTCTGTCCATAACTGTCAGCAAACCACTCCTCCTTTGGAGGAACAGTTTATACTCAAACAAGGAGGTTAAATAAAAATTAATGGTGCAACACAGATGATACGCTACTAGAGGTTCCTCCATTTTAGACTTTCCAGCTCTTGGTTTCCTCTGAGGTAAGTGCTGTCAAGATGGTTTACTTTTGATGGCAAAACATTTCTAATCAAAGTCACCAAAGTTGGACCGAACATGAATAATGTGCCTACACAAACAAATGGTTGGCAGGGCCTTTATATAGCAAAAGCTGTTTGAAGAGTTTCTATGGACAATTTGCTTCTTGTTCTTTTTCTTCCTGTAGCTCTGGGTCACCAGTGGAATCCTTTTGTAATTCCCGAGAATCAAAGCAGACCACAGCTGCAGGCCTTTGCAAAGAAGCAAGCTGCAAACTTTGCAGGGACACCTTTGAAGCCTGCAGAGTGACAATTTGATACTGAAAAATTTTCGTGAGAGTATCCCAAGCAGAACAGGGGACGTAGTGATTGGCACTGCTTCACTTTAGCGCTTCACGCTGAGGACGATAAGAATGTGGACGAGTAACGCTGAGGACGGGAAGTGTTTACATCTGTGTGGCTCAACATCAGAGCAAAGAGAAACAGAGAGAGAAATACATTGATCTCTTTCAGTCTCTTGGCCAGACCTCACCCACTTTTCTCATTCATCTCCAGACCGTACCCAGCTGCTCTGCCCTCGAGGAACCAGTGTGAGTGAAAGACAGAAAAAGAGACGTAGATAATCTGTATACTGAAAACCAGTCCAGGCAAAGGCCCCCAGCTTGTTTTAATTTAACTATCAGTCCATACACTGGTTGAGACACTGCACCTACAGCGTCTACACCTCATATTTACTGGCTTTTTCTATTTTTCTAAATGAAAACTGACACCTCGCCTTGTATCTAGCCTGCCTTTGTCCTTTTGTTTGGGGATATTAGTGATCGGAGAGATAAAGGGGCTAAAGCTCATATGTCAAGGCAGCCAGTCAGTTTCTCCTTCTCAACAAAGCTAACCTCAGGCAAAAGACTTGGCTGGGCAGGCCTACAGCTCTTACAGTTGGGATGTTTGTTTGGGGTAACAATACTATGAAAATCCTGCGGTCAGACAGCTGAAGAGATAAATGCCTTTGGAGGGGGGTGAGAAACATCTGGAATGGAGGCGCACAAGCTTTCATCTATAGGAATATTTACTTCCCCTCGTGGTAAACAAATGGAAAATGAAGCATGCTGGCAGAGACTTGAATAATACAAACTCTGAAAGATGAACCTAAAGAATGGCGGAGCGGTTATGTGGCCTGCGGTGATAAGCATTTGAAGGAGGGGTTGTTTCTAAGAGACGGTGGATATATTCCCTCCTCATGGGCCCCAAGGAGGCGGGAAGGAGAGCGAGCATGTAAAAGAATAGTCACACAATGTGGCTCCTCACCCACGCACCTGCATGCACTCAACACACACAACAGGTAGCTGGGGGAGTGTGTGCACCTGTGTGGGGACTGAGCACATTACAAGTGCAGGTATGCACTGCAGACCGGACGGCTGAGGCATTTCCAGCAGGGAAGGTGAATCAGTTTGACAGCTCTGTCACCAGCCAGCTCCCTGCCCTCAGTTCCACACTCTCCTGTGTATCTCCTGACCTCTGCTCTCCACCCGTCTCCCTCCACTGCACACTAGACAGTTTGCTCTCAGGTCTGGTTTGTCAGTGGCCTCTGATGACACTCAGAGCTGCCAAGGTCTGCCCTCCAATTCTGCTGCTTATTTCTGTCTGTAAGTCAGTTAGTCTGTTTGTTGGTGTCTCTATTACAGTGCGTTTAACTCCACTGAATTCAGATAAGATGAGATGACACAGAGGTGCATATGGCTTTTGATTAAGCGACAAATCTATAAAATGTTAGAAAATATAGAAAAATCCACTTTAAAACCACCCAATAGTCCAAAAGATATTCCATTTACAGTGCTATAACAAATAAAAAGCAGCATATCCCTACATTTGAGGAATTCATTGCATTACATTTTTGCACTTTAATGTAAACCTTAGATAGAAGAACACAGATAAAACAAATCTGGATAGGTTGATGCTCTGATACATCCCTGATTGTATGACTGTTTGTCTTCATGCTGTCAGACTGTTTGTCTACCCGCCTCTGTTGTCCATCCATCTGTTTGTCTCTATCCAGACGATCTACATAGTTGCCTTCCTATGCCAGCTGTCTGTCTGTCTCTCCGTCTATTCACCGAGGTGTTTGTACATCTGCCTTCCTTCATGGTATGCATACACCTCTATTTTAAAGGCCTGTTCTTTTGTCTGTCTTCCCACACAGTGGCATGGAGACACCAGAGTTGGGCAGGGACACCAGCATGCATGGCCTGGAGCCAGCTGGAGCCGCTGCCAGCCTGGGTTGACAACGTGTTCCCACAGTCGGGACACTGTGGCACCGTTGAGCCAGAGGAGAGTATTGGGGGGGGGGACTGTACACGGCTACAGCTGAGGTGTCACTGACAAAGCAGGACCACCAAGCTAACATACAACCAAAAAAAAAGAGGACGAATGAACTTGATAATTTGATCAAGGAGACTTCCTATGAACTTCTTTGACCCAGTGAAATCTCATCCCATCATTCAAAGTTCTCTTCAGGTATAAGCTCAATGTTTTGTCTGAGCCTCACACAGCTGATCCATCTAATATTGCTAAAAGCGAAGCACAAAAAACAGTAAATGATGAAGCACGCAATGCCACGCAAGACACAAATAAGCTTTAATATTATTGCTGAGTGTTTAACATCCAGGTTAGAACAGCCCACTGGCTCAGGAGCTTAGAGAAACTAGTCCCAGTCTCATGGAGATCTCCGTCAAAGCCTCCCAGTCCCCCTTATTACACACTCCATCTCCATAACCCCCGGACTCTATGTGTCCCTTCAGACTCTTCAGAAACATTGAAGTCCTTAATGCAATCTTAGTGGACGGCGCTCTTAAATTAATTCTACATATAACTGCAGCAGAGGAAGGGGAAACACACCTGGAGGCTATTTTTTGTTCTCCTTCTCATGCTCAAATGTTTCATCTTTCGGCTTAATGAAAACAAATACCAGCACAAAAAAAAAGACTGGCCTGTGATTAGCTTAATCCATCTTTTAATGACTCCAAGAAAAGATCAGTAGATGAAGGGAGGCTGTGAACTTCAAAAATATGATAATGCAGGAGTAAGTTCAAACCTGGGCTTTAGGAACATAAACAAATACACAAACAAGACAGCAATAAAGTAATGAACGAATGAAGCTCTAACTGGACCAAGCTTTAATCAGTTTGTCCTGCAGTCACAGCCTGAATTATTTCTGTCTAAGGCTGGGTTCATCTGGATGAAAACAGTATTTCCAAATGGTTCGAGGGTAGTGCTGAAAGTCAAAAATCTGAACAAGACTGCTAATGCTAATGCTAATGCTAATGTCCCCAGGCTAAACTGCAGGTATAATATTGTAAACTGAAACAATTTATTGAAAATTTATGTGCAACTATTTTAGTAGTTAATCAATTGTTTGAGTCACTTTTTAAGAAAAACTGGCTTCATTCATGGTTTCAGGATCTTAAATGTGAGAATTTGCTGCCTTCCCTGGTTTTACATTGTGGAAAATTCAACCTCTTTGAAATCTGGATGGTTGGTCAGACAGGTTGGGCTGAAGAAAATTGTAATGGGCATTTTTCACCGTTCTCTGGTGTTTTATAGACCAAACAAACGGATTAATTAATTAAGAAAATAATCGTCATTGATAAATAATAAATAATGAAAATAATCACTAGTTGCAGCCCTGCAATGTTCACCATCTTGGTTTAGCATGTTATTTGAATGCCAATATTTGGTAATTACCAGATGTCGGCATGCTACAATGTATTGGAGAAATTAAAATTTTGACATGATGATGGTGCTGGATGAAAAATTAAATGATGAAAAGTAAGGCCGTCACCATTGTCATGAGGATACGCTGTCCTGGAACCACAAATGTCAGTGCCAAATGCTGTGTTAATCCAACCAATAGAGGTTAAGATATATCATTGTGCAAGTGAAACGTTTGATCTGTTGGTGGCACCAGATTAAATGTCTGGGGATCACCAAGGCCATTAGGATTCACCCGCTGGGCACTGTGGATATATGTGCCAAATGTCATGGCAATCCATCCTGTATACGTTATATCTGGACTTAAGTGCTGGATAAACAAGCTGAGAGACCAGCCTTTACTGCCACTCCAAGAGCCATGTGGCTAAAGTGACTAATAAAAAAGTATACCTCAGAATAAGTCCACACTGCAGCTTTACATCTACTGCTTTAAATGTTACATGCAGGAGAGATCCTGACAACAAAACGTTAACATATGGAGTATATTTCTTCCAAGAGGTCATAAGTCCACCACAGTAAATGTAGGCCTATAGTGAATGAAAAGTAAATCATTGTCAAATAAAGTGTATGTGGTTATTTTCCTAAAGTCCTGAGGGAAAAGATTGATCTCTACTGATATGTTGTTTGATTCTTCCTCATTTCTTTCTGTGGTTGGGTCCGTGATTGATGACACCTTCAGGACAGCAAACAGCCAGCCATCATGTGTGTGCCAGAGAAGGAAAGAGGGACGGCCGACCTCAGACTTTCACAGCAGAGTACATTAGGGCCAACATCAGAGGGGCGAACAAATACCCTGAATTCAGAGCAAAAACCCACATGGGAAACATCAGCCATTCCTTCACGATTTGTACTGTATTCACTAAACAGTGAAGAAAAACATCGCCCTCGGCTCATGTGTTTTCCTTCTCATTACTGACCACCTCTCACTGCGTCCCTCCCCTCGCCCAGCCACAAAAACCAGCACCTTGCAGAATGTGTGGTTACTAGGTCTTTGATAGGGTTAAGCCAGCAGAGCTCCTGGAGGGGCCGAGGAGGAACAACTCTACTATTCAAGACCAGTCCTGTAATTCCAGAGGCAAAGATATGTGCTGCAGGCCTGCTGCAGAGAAAGAAGGAGCAAGAGGAACACAGAGAGGAGGCAGAGAAGGTACCAGGCATGTTATTAGGTGAAAAGGAGCTGGAATACAGGGCTGAGGACAGAGGGCTCTAGGAAATTCTTAGACAGGAACTGAGCTGCATAATTTTTTGGAGGCTGCAGGCTGTTTTTCTGACAAGAGAAGCATTATAGATAGGGGTGAGTAATGAAACCCGGTGCCAATACAATGAAAAAAGCCAATCTTTAATGTCACTGACCATCATTTTATGGTAAGGCACCGGTGCCATTTTAAAAGTATCATTCTTGCATCTCTATGGGAATAAACAAATGATATCAAACCCTAGTTAAAGAAAGACTAACTCTTCGGTGACTTCCTCCATATTTATTTCAAATAAACTGACTAGAATAAACTACATTCAGTCCAAGAAAGAGAAATATGAAGACACACTCCAATTGAACAACAATAAAGACCATGCAACATGCAAAGTGTTAAATGGACAAAAAGTCACATCGGTGTAAAAGGGTTCAATAGAAAGTACAAAGCAGAAAACACAAACGCTTCCATCTGGTTCTCTCTTTTAGTTAATCTGTCAATCTGAGGATTGCTTTAGTCAATTTTCTAGTCCCTCTTTTCCTCATCTTGCTTATCTCCCACTTCAAAACTAACGTTTTTGATATAAATGTCCCCAAATTCAATTTAAGCTATAAGCTACATTTTCTAAGTAAAAACACAAAGATGGACCCAGTAAATAAGACTTTCCAAACTTGTAGACTAATCAGCTTCAGTTTCCTATTAAGATCATCCTGGGACAAGTTTAAAGAGACAAGGCTACTTTCAAGGTCAGAAAAGATGGATAAGACGTCTTATCTGCAAAGGAGCAGCTGGCTGAGACAAAGCACAGCTAAAAGTTTGTGCTGTCACGCACACACCACCACGCACAGATACACATGCCCATTCAGCCTTCTCTAAAAATACTTTTACAAACACCACTGTGTCTACACACAGGCAGTATTGATTACTGGGGTGATGCCTTTAAATTAAACTCCAAGCACACACAGTGTCCTTGTGTGAGTGTTAACAGGATGCATTAATGTTTGTTTAGTGATGAGCTCTGTCTGTGTGCCATTTTTAAGACTTCTCTGTCCATATACTCAAATTTGTCATCTTCTCATGAGACTAAACGATGCAACATTTGACCAAAAAAGATTTGCCTGGCATGAAAGAAGTGCAGCGGTAGAGTAGTTACATTAAATGGCCATACATGCATTCATTAATCACATATTGATGTTTATTCCATCAATTTCATGAAAACATGATCTTTCCCTAAACCTAATCCAGTAGTTTTGTTGCCTACACCTTATCAAATATTGTTGTTGCATAAACTTAGCTAAACAGTGACTAAAAATTGAAAATAATAATAAAAATCTGTCTAACAGGTACCACTGACCTATAATTTCACACTACTGTCAAATGCTGATTGTCCACGGTGGGACTCTGCAGGTCTTCATTTAGCTTTTTTGCGTTAAAATAAGGGGGTCGAGTGTGAATAGCTGAATTGCTGCCATGTACCTATTTGTACCCAGGTACAAACAGACACTCCATAAAATTAAATGCATAACGCATAAAGGAGCAGAAATACTGCAGAAAAATACAGTTCATGAAATTATGACGTGGCCAGCAGCCAAAATCAAGTAAACTGTTGGCCTTGGAACTGTATTTTATGGGTAGCTGACCATAAAGGACATGAGAAAGAGATAGCACAGAATGGTAATCATAAAACCGTCACCAACTACCAGCTCTGGTCTAGTTATTAGTTGCAACAGGAACATGGCAGGAAAAAAACACCCCAGCATTAACAACCAAGAGGCATTTATCCTCCTATTTTAAACTGCTCTGTAGTGCGGACGGGCTGAAAACATTGTACACGAAGCAGAAACTTCCCTCAAACTCCTCTGAGGAAAAACAGTTCATCTTTTCCCACCTGGTGCTCAGAGTTGTGACAGCTGAAATAATCCACTCGTGGAGACGGCTTCAGCCTCATGTAAACATATTCACTTTGGGGAATGTGGAGTCTGATCTCTGGCAGGAAGGGTAGAGCGATCTAAGAGCTGTCGTTCAACTGTGCTAAAATATACAGACTTCATTAAAGTCCTCAGAGTGTTTAGAGACATGTGAGTGAAAATGAATATTGTTATTGTGATTATCATAAAGCAAACTGTCACAGATCAGCATTAGTATACCGAGAACATTAGGTGTCAAAATGAACTTAATTAAATCTCAACAGTGTCTCAAGGTTAGAGTCTGTCTGCCTGCTAATATCCACAGTGCTGAATAACACACCTAATTGTGGCAGCTTCAGAGCATTCAACCCTCTGTTTACTGCTGCTGTTAAATGCCACAGTTAACAACACCTGCTGAATATAACAAAGGATGTTGGCCATAAGATACAAGCTCCACCAACTGAAGTACTACAACTTAGAGCTGGGCAATATATCAATATTATATCATATCGTGATATGAGAGTAAATATCGTGATAGATTTTGCATATCGTTCTATTGTGATATGGTATAAGTGTTGTCTTTTCCTGGTTTTAAAGGCTGCATCGCAGTAAAATGATATAATTTTCATTACTGACAATTATTTATCAAAAAAGCTCATATTTTGTGAAAGCACCAATAGTCATCTGTACAATATCGTCACAATATCAAGGTTCTTGGTTAAAAATATTGTGATTTTCACTCATTTTATCACCTTAGCTGCTTCCACCACCTCGACTACGTAACATGTAGTTAGTCACAACCTGCATGATCAATAATTATCGATATCGAATGATATGAAACTTTTCTATCGTGATAGGTTTTTCAGCTCTATCGCCCAGGCCTACTACAACTAAAAACTATTTCTACGCTAGGTTCCCAGTGAGGTTAACATGTCTCCAGTTATGTGGTCATCTCTGTGGACGGGGGATGACTTCACCTCCGTGAGACATGGGGATCAGAGTAAATGCAGATCACACACACCTGACGTATCTGGACAGCTGCTGTCCCATGAGGTGAATGGGAGAGCTGGAGCCGAATTCCCTGAGAGTCCCTGAGTCAGATTAAGTCTGCTTCCTACATTCTCTGTTAAGCTTTCAGCCTCACTTGTGGGCATGCATGGCTGCATTATTATAATTGCCAGGGAAGCAATGAGTTTGTTCTTGTATTACATTATCAATATATTGTCCAGCCCCAGTTCTGAGTTTATAAGTTGGTTATATCACTGTGTACACTGCCTTAAAAAATCATGGCACCGGCCGGCTAAGGCCACATTCAGACAGAATCACATTTGCAACGAAAACATAATTTTGAATGGGTGTATTGCATTTAGGCTACGGTGGTTGGGGGCGTAGGGGGCGTAGGGGCGTTTGCAGCAGAAAAGTCAACTTGTACTCGTATTTTATGGACCAAACGATGATGATCTCCCACTTGTGTCCTCACATTGCTTATTTCATTTCTTTGATGTCGGGGTCTGGTTTGTTTGTGTAAGAGAGAGAGAGCGCACAGCTGTAGTTGTGCCAGGTTAACATTGAATGAGGAGAGAGAGCGCTCGTAGGGAGAAAGCTGGTGAATCAGAGAAATAAATTATTTCCTGATTGTTTCACAGTGTTCTACGCACAAATAAACAACCCTGTGCAATCCCCACACCGCCGCACAACCCTGTGGCTAATCATTGCAACGCCTGATTCTGTCTGAATGAGGCAACCTCTGAGTTAGAGTAGTATTGATGAGGAGCACAATCTGTTGAGCTGAGTCATGTTTACCACTGCAGCCACATATCAGCTGTGTTTTAGGCAGAAAAACCACCAAAAAGGTCCGCACAGATAATGTTTTGGTTTCAGAACCACCTCCACAAGTGTCAAGACCTGACTAGCTGCTCTGTTCAAAGTAAACCAGGTCTGATCACAAACTTAAGAGACTCATATACAGTTTGACATCTATATGTGCACAATGACCTGATTTGTTGACACCTAAACTTAGTCTGAATGTCAGAAGCAGAGCATCAATATGACTTTGGCCTTCAGTCTGGCTGGTCACGGGCTGGGGGATTGAGGGCACAGGGGTTGAGGCTATAAGAGGGGAAGGTTGGGGGTTAGAGTAATGAGGTGCATGGATGGGTGAGCTAAAGCTGGGATTGAGGATTGAGGGTAGAGAATTAAGGGCAGGTGGAGGACAGTTGGGGGGGACTTTGCCTAAGAGCTGAGGGTTTAGGCCGGGAGAAGAATCATTTCACATATGCAAGAGGAAAGGGCTCCTCTGGCAGTGAATCCACTTGGGCACAAAGCCAAATCTGATTAACCGATCTGAATAATGATATTATGGACAAATGGATACATAACACTGGTTCACAAGGAAATGAACACAGATTTTTGTTTATTTTAAAGGTTATAATTACACTATAATTAGCTGAGTCACTGTTAACATTAAGCGAAAACCAAGGAAACTAATAAAAATGTATATTTAAGCTGATATGCACCACTGCAGACATTTGTGGAGGGTCTTTTCCTACAGCCACAGGAAAACGCCACGGAAATTTTGCCAAGAGCCAAACTTCAAAGCAAAAGCATAATCTAAAATCAAAGAGATATAATTATGCTGATATGATACACTTCAGAGCTTCGACCAAATATGCACACATGCATTTTTAATGGCTGTTTAAGGGCTGTGAATGAATCATCAGAGCCCAAGAAAGGGGGACCATCTTAAGCCTACAATCATTATCATGCAAGTCTCAAACGTTCCAAGAATGGAACAAAAATATTAAGCAGAATCCTGTGTTTCTTGAGCTGCACCTAACCAAACTGACAGCTCAAAGCAAACTTTAGAGGAGAGAAGGAATTTAATGCTGTACTGGAGGATTTGAATTTTTTGCTCACAGTCTGATGCAACAACATCTGTAAGGCCAAAGCCGCACTGCGAGGGCATAATAATGAGGCTGCTGTGATCGAGACGGCTCACTGCAGTGCAGTTGAGTTTGGTGGTTTGAACTGAGGCACGGATAAATATTTGCTCCACATTCCTCTTCGCAAAACCTTAAGATCAACCTTTAAGATCCTCACCTGACAAAAGACACTTAAGAAGAGGGGTTGCACTTTTTTAATCCATGTAGACCATAAAAGTAGAAGACAAGCAAACAAAAAACACAGTGAATTATAAATATATACTAATGAAAACACACTGATGAATATTATATTCCATTTTTGCCTCCATCTGCCAATGAATCCCCTTTAAATCTTACACACTAGACCATTCATAACCAAACAATTAAATTCCCATTAGCCTTAGCTGTACTTACTTAGCGTTTAGTGCTAATTATACATGCTAAATATCAGCATTTTGCTATCGTGAGCATGTTAGCATGTAGCATGGCTGTAAACTCTTATTTAACTTGTAGCAACGATATGTTACTTTTTTCTGGGACAAAGAAAAAACTTGACAAATACAACGAGGTGGCAAAAATTGAATGAATGAATGAATGAATGAATAATGCTGATATTCACCCATGTTTTTGTCTGCTATACACTGAGCTTTCCTTTTTCCTTGTTTCTATGTTAACCCATTGTCAATGTTTCTGAAACTGCTTTGCAATTTTCCTGGCTTGAGTAAATGACAGAAAATCTGACTAAGTGAAAGTTTGTTCTAATGTAACAGGGGGTTGTGCATCCGCTTACAAGATCACACATCTTCTCATTTGCTGTTTGTTGTTTTATTTTAGTTATTTTCTGACCATTATAAGCAAAATATGTGTCGTCTGATCACCTTTAGGTCCTTTCTCTGTGTCCAGCATTGCTGAAAAAGATGGAGCTGTAGTTCAAATCACGTTCTAATCTTTCCCTTCACTCAGGTTTCATACTGAGCACCCTCACCCTGCCCTGCACTGCCGCCTGAGGCCCAATCAGTCCCCTTGTCACAGTCCCGGTCACAGCCAGCAGGGATTGATTTCTCACAAAGCATCTGCAGTGAAAGCCAAGCCGTGGAGAATGAGGAAGTCCACAATGACAAACCCCCCCCCCCTCCATAGCCCCCTTCCTCACAGGGCACAAGGGGCCAAGTCAGGCTAACATGATCAGCTCAAACACACACACATTTTCTCTCTCTCACACACACACAGAAGACAAGAGAATGAGGAGGCTTCACAAGGACCTCATTTCCAGATAATTATAGTGGAAGCCAATATGGAGGAAGTGACAGAGAGTTACGTGCTGTTATCTCCTCCGACCTACCCTCAGGGAGGCTTTAACTGCCAATCCTCTCCCACTTTTCTAAGCACCAGTGGCCGAGTCTGAGAGCAGGCTCTCAGTCTGGCTCTCAGGCACTGAGATGACATGTCTTCCGCTGAAAAAACTGTGCGGCAGAATATCTCTTGAAAAGCCTTTGTCATCTTCCTAGCGTGAATGCAAACTTGACAAGACTGGACAGGTGATATCGGATGCCAGTTTTGCCTGCGGGGGGGAACGCCACGTCGATCCACCCAATGCTTTCACATTACCACGCGAGATCTGAGCCGTGCGCGGCCGGAGAATGTGATCGACCTCAGGGCAGCTGCTCGGAGCGCGAGAGCAACGGACAAAGAGGGAGGAAAAAGAAAAGAACAGACAGATCAGCTTTCACTGCTCTTTGTTTCTCTACACTATAGTGAGCAAGACTGGAGCTTTCTCTTTTCTGTCTCCCACAGAGCCACGAGATAGAGGCCTTCCTTTCGTGCGTGTGTGTGTGTGTGCGCCTGAGACCACAGTCCAGTCATGCATGTGCCACACACCCAGCCAGGTTGCCATGCATCACACCCCTGTGACACGCCATTAACCAGGACAAATCACAGGACCCCAGGGGAGACGGTAGCTTCCTCCACGCTGCCTGATTAAAAAGTAAGATATATGAGACCACAGTGTCTGTGTCTATGCTGGGCAGCTGACTGAGGAAGTGTATGGAGACACACACAAGGACGGACACACACAGACCGTGCTGACATTTTTGAATTGTTCTAAACAATCCTATTCACCCTGCTATAAGGGTGCTTCAGCAATTTCTATCATCCTCCTCCAAGAGCAGATCACAATCTATAATTAAGGAAGAGATAAAAAGTGTCCTCTCTCCGATACTATTTTCTTCATGACCATTTGTGTCACATAGACTTTGCTCTACTTAGGGTTATGAGAAAAGGGGCAGACCAGGACAGTGTCACGCTTGTTCTATTTCCAGGCCAGTGTGATCTAAAAAACCGAACTTTGCTTTGCAGCTCATGCCACTCCTATTAAACTATAATAAAATGGGCTGTCAGAAGTCTACAGGGACTTCTTGCAGAGAGCAATGTGCTCCACTTCATCCTAACCTAAAAAAAAAATCTACCAGAAAAAGAAATGACACGACAAAGATTTCCAAGAACTGAGTCGCAGCTATTTGCGGTGATACCAAGGTCTGCCACGCTGGTTCCTTCACAGGATTTCCTCATATAGACAGACATCATTAAAACAATTAGTAGATGGAAATGTGGTAGAAGAAGCTTTAAATGACTTTGTTATGCTAAAGATCTCCTCTCCTCTCACTTTGGAAAAACAATAACAGCCACAGTAGGAACTTTTCCAGCTGCACATTAGAAACTCTGGAACTTTAGTTTCAAGCAACCAGGGACTACAGTTATACCATTTTTTACACTAAAATTAGCCCGTACATTTGGGTTTTTTAGACTCTTTTCCCATTGCCAGTAGACAAGTTGGCTTTCTGTTTTTTGTGATGTGTCAGAGTGAAAGCACAGACTCAGCTTGTGCATGCAGGAGAGCAGAGAAAGAGATTTTCAAACGTCTCTGTGTGTTCAGCTCTCAGTACCTTTGTAGCTTATGACTGAATCTCTCTGGTTTTCAAGTTTAGTTTCTCTCCTGCATCCCTGTTTGCATTTTCATGTATATGCTTCTTTTTTCTTTTTTTTTTTACTGTCTCATGTTTCAGCTGTATAGGAGTCCTGATAAGTTACTGACAATGAGAACCCCACATTTCCTTGTTTTAGACAAAAACAACTTTTATTACAAAGAATTTATAGGAAATTAAATGAGCCACAATTTTACAGCTGCATTACTCAAGATGAGTGCACATGAGTTAAACGCACACCTTCAAGTGGGTTCAATCTCTTCTGTGCTGAGCTGGCACACCGAGTCATACAGAATCAAGCCAAGCAGCAAATGTGAGTGGATGGAAAAGGGGCAAAAGAGTTGCAAAGGTTACAGATGGAGGCGACAAGCTGAAAAAGGGGTGAAAATTAGTTTGTCCACCCAGGTTTGAGGTTTCCATCATTGCCAATCGGAGCTGGCAAAGATCTTTGACAACTGCAGAGTCATTTGACCCGGGGGAGAATGCCAATTGTACCCTTTCCCACGAATGACAAAAGCCAGATGTTAGTGGAGCTTTAGGCATAACTGGTATCAACACTAGCATGGGAGATAGCCTGATTATTGATGTTAAAAAAAAAGATCATGTGTGTGCTTGCTAACGCGATGAGAGCATGCATGGATGGCAGAGATGGAGCGCTGATCTACAGAGCTAACAAACGAACAAAAGAAACAAAACTTAATTTGCCGATTGTTTCCGTTCATTACATTCATTCAAACATCAGAGTTGCACCACTGTGAATACAAAGAACACCACAATCATCTGCATTTTAACCTTCACGGTTCTTAAGATGAGGTGGAAACACAAACAGGAATGTGCAAAGGGGAGTTCAATCTTGTTTAGTTTCACATTGCTCCATATTTCCTGGAAGAATTTGGTGAAAAAAAATGAACAAAAGAGCTATAATTTCCAGGACCCGGTTTGCCAGTTACAAATTAAATTGTAGTTAAATTAATTGCGAAACTTGAAACTATTCATATGAACGGCCAACGAGTAACCATGGTCCCTGCAGCCAGCACGACAGGCACACCCATCTAATTGAACAGAGTTGGCAGAGCTGTGGTGCAAGGATTCAGGTCAAGGAGCAGAGGTCAGTGGTTTAGTGACCAGAGGGTCAAGTTGTCCTGGACAGAGGGCCGCCAGCAGAGGTTCAGTACGAGGACAGAGACAAAGAGCACAACAGACAGACACTGAATACCAGCTAAGCTGCATGTCAGTAGCCCTTTCATTTATCAACTTTTAGCATTAATTAGTCTGCTGTGTGTGTAAATATGCTAGAAATAGTTGATAGTTGTATTATTTTCCTCCATCTGACTGTAAACCACAAACAAGAAAATACAAAGAACTATAAGCTATTTCATCTATTGCATAATAACCGCATGACGAGGTCTCATGACAATAAAATAATTGTGTTATTTATGGAAGCGGGTGACCAACGTTGCGGAGCAGCTAGGAGAGTTCTCAGGGAATGTAAAAGCTTCAGAAATGCTTCAGAAGATAAAAGAACTAGAATACATAAACTCACCTCTAGTTTATTATACTACTGAACACTAGCTGTTAGCCATGGAGAAACTCTTTGAAGCTTAGAAACTGAGCGGGTCTGAAGGGACAAAACACTGACTTTCTCCATGTGTGACTGCTCGCAGTGGGACACAATGAGCAGTGGAGGAACATGGCTGACAGATCTTTATCCGTGAATGACTCCTTTTTTTTTTTTAAATTTCCAAGCACCCCACATATCCGTGGCTGGAACCACAGCTATGGCTCCAGTTTCCATCTCAGGGGAGGGTGGAGAAGAGTTCAGGCCAGAGCACACAAGACCTGCCTGGGGCTGCTCAGACACCAGCTACGGCCGCACACTCGGCTTGGGCCTCCTCCTGCTGCAACCCACAATGAGCCTTTATTGTCAGGCTGATAAGCTAAGAGCTGAGACCATGGGAAACTCTTTCCATCTCCTCTCTGCGCTACTAAAAACAGACCGAATGCACTGAGGGAACCGGAGACAGAGGGAGAAGTGACCACATAAAACAATGCAGACATTTTGGGGTGTCCACAGCAGCGGGACTGCATTACATTTTCAAATAAAAGACGGGGTTGGCTTCTTTGCTTTAAGCTATAATCAATCAAGCTTACAGACACAAAGGGGATGAAGCCTTTAGTTGACATTTCATTGACCGCTTCTTTTTATAACACTATTTCTTCCTCAAACTTCTCCTCAGGGCAGCAGCAACATGGCAGCCATGCCTCAAGGGGTGGTCTCTGGCTATTGATTAGGAGGGCAGCCAGCTCGAAGCCTGCTTCCCTCAGGTCATGAGGTCGAGATAGAAGAAAGGAAAACAGGGGGAGGAGACTGGGAGGGGTCGCATGATCAGTAAATTAAACTTCTGCTCGTCAGTGTTAAAGGTAGAAGGGAAAGACAGAGCATGACAGAGGGAGGGGGGAGGAATTGTTTTGGAGAAACATTGTGGGAAACTTTACACTTCATTGAAACTGCATTTTATGTCTCCCATTAATCACACCAAGAAAAGTCTTTAAGGTTTTTTTTTTTTAGATTATCGAGGTAAAATCTTTGACTTTACAGTGGCATTTTCAAATCTGATGCAATTTGCAAGAAACTGTCGTCATGTTACAACTGAAAAGAGCTTGTTGGGGGTTATATACTGTCTAGACGTAAGGTCTGCCTGAAAAGACCATTTCTGGGGAAATAAAGTCCTAGAGGACATGAGTAAAGATGCTGTATTGATGAAATCAGGGGCTAATAACTTTGGTTGGATAATTTATGCAGAAAATAACGCTGATAGGAAAATTTAATTTTAGACAGTTCTCCAATGTGAACTTTTGTTGCAGAAAATCTGGTGAATTGGAAAAAAATTGCAAACTATTATACAAAGTTACTGCATACATTGATACATTTACTAAGCCTAAATACCAACTTAAGCATGCAGTGTAAATGATATAAGAACATATATTATTTTTTCACATGACAGCAAGCCGCTAATGTAATTTGGCTCGTCTTTGACAGGTGCATGAAATATGACCCGCTATTTGATGAACGCAGACTAGGCCTGACTTGTCAGCACAATAAAAGTCGCTTGGTTGTCATTCCTGCCAAACATCTGATTGTTTTGAATTGCATTATTTCAGGAAAGCTGGGAAGCCCGCCAGCTGAAGGCAGACGGAAGTAGAGAGATATACAGGCACAAGTGAAGACCGGGATCAGATAAGGTGCTTTAGCTGTTACTTAGAGACGATACGTCTTTTAGTTTTTAAATCAGGCATTTCTTATCACTTTGTTGTTTATGTCTCACTGCTCAAATGAAGTCAAAATATGACACAGAACCTGGTCTCATTTTAGACAAAAGAGTGGAACCAATGCAGTCACACTATTCCACTGATCTACAGGTAGCAGTACTGTGACAGGATATGCAGCAATGCGGCAGCAAAGGCAAAGAAGAAGATGACCGCTCACTAGTTAACATGAATACAAATTTAAAAAATACTGCAAAAACAGCTTTGCAAATGCTTTAGGAGGGAGGAAATTCAATTAAAAGTTTTACTGGACCTCAAAGAAACACTCACTTTTTTTAGGTTTTTTTGGGAGTAACTGTAAAAATGTGAACATAACTGTTGATTCTTTACGAGAAAAATCTACGGAACACCTGCTAGCATTGCTAACTAGCTAAAGGCTTTGAAAGCTAGTGGAATACATTGAGCCCGAATGCATATCAATTAATACATTTTGCTATATTATGACGTTTTCTTGTTTCTACCAGATTAGTTGACTAGTCTACATTAAAATTTCTGTTTAAGCAATAGAGAAATTATTCACTAGGAGCATCTCTAATAGAAGTCAGCTGTACACATGCTGATGGTAATTCAAAGTAGAGCTGTAACTATTAATCGATTAGCTGTCAACTATTACATTAACTATTTTCAGCTATCAACTATTTTGATAACCGATTAATCAGGAGTATTTTGTTCATAAAAGATTACAAAATTCTCAAATTCCAGCTTCTTAAATGTGAATATTTATTTTCTAGTTTCTTCACTCCTCTACGACAGTAAATTTAGTATCTTGAGTACCTTTATCACCTTTTTCTGACTTTTTATAAACCAAACAACTAACTGTTTAACAGAGAAAATGATCGACAGATTAATGGACAATAAAAATAATCACTGAGGCACCCTTAATTCAAAGAAGTGATAAGTAAGCCAGTTGTTAATGTAGTTATGCTTACTACAATTACAAACTTAATGTGAGTGGGATAACCTGATTAAAGTGTTGTCATGCTTGTTGCAATAATCAGAGACTTACTTTACTTAGGTCACAATTAAATTAGTGGAGTGGCTGTTGAAGCAGTGTGACATGTGCGCTTATGACACTCCTCTCTGAGCACATCAGCAGTTGATCTGATGACTTAATGACTCACTCGTTTACATCATGTAGAAATGAAGCTCTTTAAAAAGCATGACGGCCTGTTTAGAGTCCTAGGGAAAAAAAACATTCATATAGCCATGAATCCAAAGTAAATGTAACCAAGAAAGGTCAGAGCTGATGTAACATCTGAGGCTTTGTCAGTGGAGAGTGGCCCGAGGACCCTTTACAGCTCAGCTTCAGTTCCCATAAGGCTGATGAGACTAGGATACCTGAGCCAAGCAGCCAGCCCCATCTTGTGAACAGATTGTCGTGGTCATTCAAAGCTTTGACACTGAAAAGAGGAAGCTGAAGTGGCAGATGTCACATTGTTTAAGTGAACGCAGGAAACAAGAACCAACAAGAGACCTCACTTGTAGCATGTTTGCACTCGTCTTAAAAAGCTTTCGCCGCCGCTAAACACATAAACGGCTTATGTTCGGAAGATGAATCGGCTGAACACACACAGACGCAGATTAAAACAAGTCAACCAAGTCAGAGCTTATGACCTCCGCCTTCACTTATTCCTGCCCTGACCTCGTATCGTCCCTTCCCATCCCCCAATCTCCTTCCTTAATCCAGCCCTACTGGGTGGCAGACAGCAGCAGTATGGCCTGATGGTCAAACTGTGTCTGTCTGCCTTCCTGTCTGTCCATCTGCTGGGCCCCAGAAGAGGTTCAAAGGAATTAAACTTGTATAGAAAGTTGCAAAAATCTCTCCAAATCCTCCTTCAACTTTCCCTTTTATTTCACTTTTTGCCCTCAGTTTTAATTCCACTGTTTCACTTTCTCTAAGCGTGGTCCAATTCCATTAACACCTTGTACCTCCTATTAGCTAATGCAGTACAGCGGCACACTGAATCTCATCCAGCTCATTACCACGCACTCCAGTCCCACACTGGCCCCAACACCACCAACAGAGAGAGGGGGGAGCCAGCAGCAGAACATAGCATGGTTTGACTTGATCTGTTCTGGGAAGAAATTGAATTAACCAGTGTTGGTTACAAGTAGAGACAATACACCAGGCTTCTTGTTTTGTCTTCGTTTGCAACAGTGCCACTTGAATTGCAACCATTTTGTTTGGTTTAGGGACGCGGGGGCATGGACAGGGGTTGGTTTGGATTGTAGGTGGGGGTGAGGGGTCAGGGGGGCCTTTATGGCTACAATGAAAAGCACAGCAGGGAAAGTGAAGCCTTGCTTGTGCTCAGCAGAGTTTATTAAAACTGCAAAAAGGGTGAGTGGCCACAGATGGTGCTGTCAATAACCATTCACCCACCCATGCAAACGCAAGCTCATGCACAAAACACACACCAATGCCACACCCAATGCCATACCACAGGGTGGAAACACACCACACACACAGTTATAGAAGAGGGGGGCAGTAAAACAGATGGTAAGTGCGTGTGGATGGATGTGTGATGTTGTGGAGAGGTGCTCCAGGGGGCGATTCCGTTAGTCTTTCAACCTCTAACCTCCATCAACACCTCTGAGAAGCTGTTAAGACGGAGCATCGCAGATCCACCACTGCTGCTCCACAGTGGAGTCTTAGCTAAAACTTTAAGTGCCAAAAATGGCATAATCTGCTCACTGAAACAGCGTATTAAAGCTATAACATGTAACATGTCAGCATTAAAATGTCTGACAATGCTAGACATAGGTTAAATAGCTATTTTGTTTAGCTGTGTGCTTAAATTATCCCAACAACAATGTTCAAACGCAGTTGTTTTTTTTTATCCGTAATTTTTTCAAGGTAATTGTGCTTTCACTGCTAGCAGCTGCTAGCTAGTTGCTAGTTGCTTTAACCTGCGGGAAAACACAGAATATCTCAAAAACGAGCATGAGATAGGACATCTGTAACATGATTTCTGCCTGAGTCATGTTTGTTGTTTGTTTCATCAGCTATGATGGTTGTTTACAATGATCTCATGCGTTTCATGTCATCAAATTACTTATTTTGTTATTGTCTATGAGACAAACCCCTTGCAGCAGAACTTAAAGAGTCATTAAAGGACAGAAAGAAAAGACAGTAAGAAAAGTGTGGGAAAGATGAGGTAAATTAGTGCCTTTTCTATTTGTACAATCCAATATCAAATGAAACATTTCAATAGACTTTAGTGGCCTCTAATTGCAATGGTTTCCAAGCTGCCATTCACCCTCAGGTATGCTATTTTCCCTAACAGATTTCTGAGTGACTTCTCGTGCAGAGAGAGACACTACCTCACTGGACTCCATGGTGTTAATGGGACAGAATTTGACCGTCACGGGAGGTCAGGTTATAGTGACAGCTGGCTTCAGATCCATGCGTGCTCCCAGACTCACAATTGACAATATTTAGCCTGCTAATCAAGTAAGGGCAAAGGTGACACAAGGTCACAAGAGCCTGGCAGCTGTTGTAATTTTCATATTTATTCTTATCTCCAAGAGTATCTATTCATAAAAAAAGAAAAATCACGCATTAGTTCATCCATCTATTTATGAATGGATAAAATTACTTGATAAGTTTAAGTTACTCATCAAGTATGTAAGCTGGTTCCAGCCTAATGAATACTGCTTGGAAATTTGGTGGCCCAAATGTCAATTTCTGTAAAAACAAGTTGAGTAAACTGGTGGCACACACCACAGTACACTGCGCACTTATACATGTGTCAGATTCTAGAGACTTAAACACATGCTTCCATTCACCCTGAAATTTTAGCTGTGGTTTTGTTTTTTCAGGCCATCTTTTGTGTTTCTGGTTCTTCTGTAAGGAACAGGTTAACAGTTTAAGTGGGCGTAGTAAACCCAGACTTTAGGTGCCTCCACACATCGGTTCAGTATCAGGATGTTTGCAGAGCTGTCACATGGTGTTGGTGAAAGCTCTCAGTATGGGGATAAAAGTGGTGGCCACAGGGATAGCTAATTATCGGCAGAATAATCATTACTAAAAACAAAACATGAAAAAAATTAGAGAGATGTACCTGTGGTGAACATCAAGATATTGTTAGTAAAAAATTTTGATGTTAAATGGGTAATGGCTGTTGTATTTTGTTAAAGACTGACTGTAATGTTGCTGTGAATTTTAAAAAAAAGAACATCAAGGACACATTTTGGGTTCCACTTTCTGTGAAAGCACTCTGCAAGTGACTATTTGTATTCATTACCCTGAAGAGACTATTTGCTTAAGTACTCTAACGCATTCCCAGCGTTTTATAATCTAGCACAGGTTTTTTTTGCGGCGAGATGAGCCCGAGGAACCTTTCTAAATGAAGAGAAGGCACACCACACTCTCCTCATCATCACGTGCTGAAGTCTGGAGTCGTGCTGGATTTACTTCACCAAAAACACCATGAAAGACTGATTTAAAGCAAAATAATTAGAGTTTTGACTTTGCATGATCCAGATGTGACATATGTGTCACATCTGGATTGTGTAATGGGCAGTGATCAGCACATACATGCTCATCCTCATTTAGACTATGTTAACTCCCACTATTACGAATGTAAATAAACTAAGTGATGTTTAACCACAAGACAAATCTTATTAATTTAAAAGATAATTGAGACCACACCACCTCAGAGTGGTTTCCTCCCTTTAATCCCTCTGCATACAAACATGGGCAGACCTCTCTCTTTGCGTATGCAGAGGGGCAGGGCTCTGATTTCAAACAGCAGTGAAGGCAGGTCAAAGGGGGCAGCCTTTATGATGATATGGGAGAGGACCCCTGACAGAGGCTCGAGGGGTCCTGCCATCAGAGTCACGACCCCCAGGCCACAAACAGCAAGCCACGCTCTGACATCAAACCAACACTTTGCCCCAAGAGAAAACAGAGCAGTGTTGCTATGCTCTGATCCACCAGTCCACAGAAACCGAGGCCCGCAGAGAATGCCAATGTACCCACAACCTTTCCTCAGCCCGCTTCAATTCGACTGCAACTGATGTGCGCTGTAATGCACAAACAAATTCCACTGTCTTAACGCAATCTTCTTAATGTTTTTGTTTTTCCAAAACAAGCTGAATCTTGATGCAGACGCCGATTTCAGCAATTAGCAAAAATTAAATCCCCATGCTACAGAGATTTTTCAATAAGAGGCTAATTTCCTTGAACTGCCAAAATGACATCCATTTTCATTTCATCTGTGGGAGGGTAAAAAAAAAAAAGGCTGTTGGAGGGTACTTAAGAAGTGAATGTCAGCTGAATGACAAGTCGAGCCTGAGAACAGTAGTGTCAGCCTTCGTAGGGAGGCTTTCAGTCAGTCACCAGAGAAAACTACATTAAATACCTCACAACTACTGACTTGAATAACAATGCCACCCAGCACACTGTCGAAAAATACTGAAAATAATGGATGTACTGTAAATAGGGCTGTGGCTGACAATTATGTTCATTGTCGATTAATCTGTTGATTATTTTCTCGATTAAATGCATAATATGCAGCATTTTCCCAGAAAAAAACAACATATAGTCTTATATAAACACAATTCCTTTCAATCATCACTTATGGCCCACTGACAGTGTGTGGTGGTGGCTGTATCTGCAGAGACTCTGCTTCTATTTTCCTTATTTTCTCATTATTTTGTTTTACCAACACAAAATGTTGGTATTCGACATCCTGGTAATGAGACTCAACAACCACCCAACTTCGAGGTGCATTTACAAACAGCTCAGACAAATCCTCCTGATTTTACCTTTAACAGATTATCTTTTTGGTCTAGAGCTGTAATGATTTATCGATGAATTAATTAGTTGTTTTTCATTTCATAGCTGACAACTAATCAATTAATCGTTGCAGCTCTAGATATAAAATAGATTCTCAGAAAGAAGGGAATAGTTGTAGTAAATCTGCATAACTGCTGGGTAACTGGATGACAGCAGACGACCACATGCACATGTCAAAATGGGGACAGAGGGCTTCAGGATCAGTGTGGTTACATAAGACGAGGCAAAACTGGCTGCCAAATATTTGTCAAAATATTGTGAGAATTAAAACAATTTTTTAACCATGAGACAGAGAGAGGATGCAGACCAAAAGATCAAACATGGGCTCCGGCTGTTTTCTGAGCCGCTTGTTGTTCTACTTCTTGAGTAATCAATGTCTGTTCACCAGAGTCTGCCTCTGGCTATCACAGCTCCACTGCAGATGTGATCCCACTCATTATCACTGCAAACTCTTTACTCATAAAACACTTTACAGCTGCAAAAATCAGGAGCTGCGCTAAAACAGAATACTTAATGTTGACTGAATGCATTTTCTTCCACTACTAACTACTCATATCCTAACGAGCCTGGCAGCTATTATTCCAAAACAAACACAGGGCTGCGTTTGCAGGAGTCATCTGACCTACTAAAGACTCTCATTGTTATGCTCGACAACATGCATATACATTTTGTAGAGATGATACATATATTTGAATCTGCTGGGCATGAAAATATGTGACAAAGTCTCTCCATGGTTAATTACAGTAAGTGGAATGGGTACAAAGACAGAAAGAGTGTGATATTTTGTCAATATGAATCCCTTTTGTCCAAAAGTACATTTGAAAGATAAGAAATAAACTCTCAAATTGAATATCCAGACGGGCTCTTTGCAATGCAAAGAGAACAGTACTTTATGCAAATAGCTAGGCACTGCTGTGATGTTCCTGTGAGGAAAAAAAATATCCTCACAGGAATATTTACAATGCATGAGAAGCCTCAGTGCATTAAGCCCAGAATTCAATTCTGCATCTTCAACAAAACAATACACCTTAACATCGATTTATTGAGGCTCCGGTGGTCCTATCCAGCAACAGCTATTCTGAGCAGCATCAGGTTGTTGTTATTACCCCGCTGGGTTCTGCATGACAAATGGGAGGCTTCGTCATCTCTTGTTCAGCATCCCCCTATGACCGTGCATCATCCACTGTTACAGCCTGAAAGCCCTTAGTCATCCTCGCAGGGAGAAGAAAGGGTGCTGAGCATTCCTCGCAAATGAGGGCTTGTGCCCAACCTCGTGCAATCTCGTAATTCCTCAAGCAGCACTGGTCCCTTCTCTACTCTGCCCCCCCTCACCTAAACCTCCCCCCACCCCTTTTCTCTGGATACAGAGATGTGAATAGGTGGTATTTGAGCATGCTAAAGGCGCTGAAGAACAGAGCTGGCTGGCTGGGGGCCAAATCCCCATGGTTACCCTGGAGCAGCAACTGCCTCTTTCCTGTGCTGGTCCGTCTGGAAATAAACTACCTCTGCTCTGCATGCATGGGGGGGCTTGAAGGAGACAGAGGGGACGAGATAAGTTAGGGTGGCATCATTACGGTGTCTTGCACACCTTTAAATCACCCACCTAAATCAGGGAAAGTAGCAGTTTTATGCTTTGGAGTGAGTGTGTGGGCTTGTGACATTAAGCGCGGAATATAGAATATAGAATCTGTGTATATTTTGCTCACAGCACTGGTCTTTTTTACTCTGTGTAGAATTTAATTCTTATCTGTTTTTATATCTTACATCTTACTTTGTATCTTATACTGTATAGTGCAGTGGTTTTCAAACTGGGGTCTGGGGACCAATGGGGGGTCCTGGAGTGGGTTGTAGGGGTCCTCACCAAAAGGAGGAATAGAATATTTTAACTTAATCATATTTTTTTGGACATTGGAACAACAAGGAAAGAAACAGGGTCACCTGTTATGACTGACTGAAATTTATAGGGATCCTAGTTTGATCATTGAATGATCATGAAGACTTTATAATCTTCAGTCCTAAAAAAAAAACACTCAGAGAGATTTCCTCACAGCAAAATCCTCTCAAATTGGGGGCCTGTGGTCTAATGTGCATCAATTGTGGGGGTCCTTGACAAGAAAAAGCTTTAAAACCCCTGGTATAGTGTCGACATATTTCATATTGTCTTCACTCCTATACAGTCATCTGAAGGCTTTCTCCAAGTGACATTTCATTGTTCTTGACAATAAATCATCTTATCCTACAATAGTAAAAAAAATAAAAATAAAAAAGGACTCAAGCACAAGTAACCAGCTCTTCTGAAGTGCCCTGAACGACACACTGAATTATATAATACAGGTGTGCTGCCTGAACTTGTTCTCTTCAGGTGCATTATCCTGTTGTAAAGCCATGGGAGCAATGTGTAAAGCTCCAAAGATTAATCGATTAATCGATTAGTCAATTGAATGAAAAGGCGTTGACAGCTATATTGATCATTGCGTCACTTTCCTTTGGTAAGTTGTGGTGAGCATTTTTCACACTTTAAAAAAAAAACATTTTATTGCCAAAACAAATGATTAATTATGAAAATAACTGTTGCTTGAAATCTATAAGAAAATAGTCTAATTGTTAGGTCCAGCCCTAATACAGTGACTACAAAATCAACACTAACTGTGAGTGGTGAGAAAAGCTCAGTCACTTTGCCTTGATAGTAATAGGTTGTCACATATGACAACATAATAAAATACACCAGACCAAAAAGTAATAGCACAATGTGTTTCAGCAGATAAAGGTTGCAAACATTGACTGTAAATAAAGCATTGTTGCAACATGCAATCTGAGCAGATTGATGAAAGATAGTGATCTCTTGTTTGGGCCAGTGCTGACTGCTGAGCACTGTCATTGGGTTTCACATGCAAAACTACACAACAAAAGACTAAAAGCCCCTCCAGAGCTCAATTACCAATCTTTTTATTTTGCTAATTAAGTTCACTCCATTGTAATGCCCCTGGCCTGTGAGCAATTTCACAGAAATCTAAGTCATATGAATATTAGAGTTCACATGCAGCAAACATCAACAGGAGGACATATTTTACCAACTTTTTTTGTTTTAATTGAACACATCACAGGCTGTGATATGCAGGTTGTGATAGACTAACATTAGCCTGGTCCTACTTAGTCCTCCAGCGGCTCCAACAAGCTAAACATTCCCTCTGTCTTACCTTTGACTTGACTCTCGTAATCCGCGATGATTTCTTTATCCTTTTTGAACCTCGGCGCGGACATTTTCCGTCTTCTTGTGTCCGAAGCTTTTTGTAAACTTCTTGTTAAAACTGTTTGTCAACAAGCGGGATCCTAAAGCAGCCGACGCATCCCGCACAGGACGAGACAAATGAACGCGGGCGAGAAGAAGAAGAAGACAGAATGACACTTTTAACTCAAGAAGAAGAAGAAAATGTTTAGTTCTTCATGGTTCCTCTTCTTCCCGCTGGATAAAAAGCGGTGGATACACAGCAGAGCCTCTATGCGCAATCCTGCTCCAACCAATGAATCCACTCAAGTAGCAGAGCAACAGCGCTGCTGCCTGCCTGCCTGCCACCACAGAAGAAGAAGAAAAAACAATCACGTAAGTTTCAGGGTCTCCGCGGCGGCTTTTCACGGCTCTCTACAGAGCCAACAACCCGTCCGGAGTGCTTTAAAGTCCGCCTGAATATTGAGTGTGTGTGCTTCTCGGTAGTGCTTTCCAGTTTGGGACCCGCACACACACTCACACCCTCTCTCTCTCTCTCTCTCTCTCTCTCGCTCTCTCTCTCTCACACACACACTTCCCCCCTGCTCGCTGGCTCTCCCTCGACGGTTTCTCCCTCTAACTCCCAGCAGGCTCAGAGGCAGACAGGGCAGGCCGACTGCAGCACACACACACACACACACACACACACACACACACACACACACACACAGCAGCTGGAGCCAGGCAGGGAGAGGAGAGGAAGGAGAGGGAGGGATCTGCACACACACACACACACACACGCAGCTAGTGGTCATCAGTGGACTGACACTCCCAAATCTGAAGTTTTTTTTCTTATTTGTCCAGAGTAATCAGCTGTTGGAAGAGAATATATTACCCAGTGTGTTTTAAGGCTTCTGCAGCTTAATGTGATGGTTTTCCTTAAATGTCCAGTGTGTAATTTATGTGGATCTATTGGCAGAATGTGGAAGAAATGGAATATAATATCCATAAGTATGTTTTCATTAGTGTGTGATCACCTTAAAATAAGAATTGTGAGCTGTTTATATCAACAGAGGGCGCGGATCCTCTTCAATGTAGGCCGCCATGTTGCACCCCAGTGTTTCTACAGTAGCCCAGAATAAACAAACAAAACGCTGGCTCTTCTTTGTTGTTTTTCATTTCGCAGCCACCATATACATGCTTGGAAGGGGAGGGTGAGATGAGCATTATTCAGTCAATAATGTGCCCCTTAATCTCACACACTGGACCTTTAAATCATCACACTGTATGTTAGTGTTTTCCTTATACCCAGGTACTAATTTCTAAAATAACATTAAGACATTAAGGATTTGTAACTATTTTTCCATAGCTAGCATATCTTTTTCAGTGATATACAGACATCTAGAGCTGCACAAGGTGGAGAAAAAGGTATATAGAAGCCCACAGCTGCAGCAGGCCCATAAAAGGTCCAGTTAAAAGGTGCCCAGGGTCCCATATTTCCAAGCTCCACCCATGCACTCATAGCTACAGCTAATATAGGCATCTTTCCCTAAAAGTAATATATGATACATAGAAGTTATTAATTGGACATTCCCAAAACACTGAATGGATTAATTTTCTTCTAAGTTCTAAGTTCTTCTAAGTCCCAGTATCTTGCAGACACCACCATGATTTGCTCATTAAAATAGTTGATCGGTGTTAACTTGGTAAAGTCAAAAGTTTCTCCCCCCAGTTTATGCCCAGCTTCAAAAGGATTTTTTCCTCACATTTCAAACATCATTGTAATCACTGAGGAGTAACTGGTCTACAGCACCATCTGCAGGGCAAATAAAAGCACAGGACAAGCACAACCACCGATTTCTCTTCAGGTCAACACTCCAGTTTATTTTATTGCACTTTCTTAAAAAACATGCAGCACAGCAGCACTGAAATAAATAGAACAAAGAAGAAATATTTTCTATACTAGATGATATGAAAAGCTACATGCCAAAGAAACAACATCCATTTTCAAGTTGCTCACTACACTTATTATTTCTATGTACCATCTTCAAACAAGGCCTAAAAACACATTATTGTCTCATTCCACACCTAATGTTTAGTGTTTCCTATAAAATACAATATTAAGTGCATACAAACAGATATAAAACACAGTTGAAATAATATGATGAGTTTAAAAGGCAGTTTATCATTTATGATCTCTAAAACATTCCACCATTGTAAACATTTAAATCATGAATATAAAGTAACTGTCTAGTGATGGCAGCTTTATCACTTTACAACATACATAAATGCTTTTATAATTACCTGCACAGGAATATTACACTGAACATAATCAGGTTCACGGCACCAGTAGTATGTCACATTTCTCCACAAACCACAAAATAAATTAAATCAATATTGAACGTCTACCCCCATTTATCTAAAGTTTGTTAATTAAGCACCAGAGTCAGCCATTTTTGAAGAAAGTCTCCTCGATGACCTCAGTGAACCTCTCCTTCATTTGCTGACGGAAGCTGGCGTACCACTCCAACAGCCTCCTCCTCCTGTCCACCCTCTGCTCTTGGCTCATCCCCCTCTCCCTCTCCAAGATGGCCGGCAGTTCTTTCCAGTCACTGATGAAGATGAAGGGTGCCCCTGCAGCTTTAAGCAGACGTAGCGGGGAGCTAGGCCCGGCCGCACAGGTTCCAGGTGTCAGTACGTCTTCCACCACAGGCACTGAGCCGTAAGAGCAGGCCTCGTAGATGCGGTAGCACTCTGTGTTGATCCCGATTGGGCTGAGAGTGAGCTCACTCTGGGCCAAAGCTGTCTGATAGCGTCTCAGACTGTCTGCTGTCTCCTGAGGGAGCCACCTGAGGCAAGGAGGGAGGAAAGCTGCTGTAATAAACATCAAAGATATATTCCACTACTGTTCCAATGAGACAATTCATGTCTCACCTCATCCCCATGTATAATTTAACAAGTAAAAAAACAACAACAACAACTAGCAGGTCTACATTTTAAATGACCAAACACAGAAAAATGTAGCTACTGATAACACCAGGGTTCTCTGACACCATGATTATTCAAGAAAAACTGTGATTCCTCCACTGCTAACCATATTTACATCATCAGTTGAAGTGTGGGGTTTTACAGATGCAAGCACCACTACACACTTCTAATGAGTTGTTAGTGTAAATTGAGTGGGATTATTTTTATGAGTCTAGGCATTTGGGGGGAAAAAATCCTGCATAGTTGGCCTTTAAGGGGATTGCATGGCCTTAACTTGACTTTTTTCCATGTTAAAATGTCGTACCTAAATCACACATCACAACTATCAAAACCAAATGATGAATGTTTGTGTTGACTGAACAGCTGTTTATTTATTGCATCAGGGTTTCTTTATGTACCAAGATAAGGGCTAAACTCTTTGACATCTGTGATGTCTAATTAACCAATGTCAGTGAATTGAAATTTGATCTAAGTACTTGAATTTCACCAGTCCCTGAAAATCATTTGAAAGTCCTTGAATTTGATGTTTTGGTAAGTTATTGTTGATGACTTATTGTTGATGTTAATAAAGGAAGGTCTCAATGAGAAGCTCCTCATATTAACATTCGAAATATCAGTTCTTTAATCCACATTTTTGTTAGAAAACAAGGTAATCAATACAAACTGTGACTGCTTTACTCCATCCATAACAACTACTCAGCCACCAAACGATGACTTACTTCTCCCTGGCAGTGGTGATGCATTCCTTATCCAGGCCAGATTGTTTCAGCACATGCATGAGAGTTTCTCGGGAAGAATTTTTGTAAACAGTTCCGAGGAAATTGCAGAGGTACGGTCTGTTGGAGGTGATCAGTTGGGCATTAGGCCTAATCATGGGAAACTGCCTGTATCTGCACAGAGAAAGGCAAAACAGAAGAACAAAGAAGACAATGTTATTCATTTAAAAAACAACCAACTGACAGTTTAATGTATTGATATGAGGCAGATATACACATGCTGGGGAGTACTAAGAAAAGACATACGTGGCGACACCAAGAGGCCACTGGAAGACATCCTTGTCGTTGACCCAGGGGCTGTCGTACACTAGAAACAGCAGCTCCACAAAGCCACCATTTCTCTTTAAGTACGGGCCAATCCAGTCGTTGTTGCAGTGCTCATTTCCTAGCAGGACCACAGCCACATGTGACACTGTGTGGGACTGTATCATAGCTTGGACATGTTCCAGCCACCGTGTGGAGTAAGACACCTTCTGCTGCTCACGGCCATTCAGGACCAGAACCAGACTGTTGATATCCTGAGGGACATGACCCTGGACCACAGCAGGACCTGTGTAGAAACTAAAGATGGAGGTGCAAGACGTGAGGGGGGCACAAGTCAACTTGATGGTTCTGTCTTATTAAATGGTTATTATATCATGTGGTGTATTTCCCAGAGTCCCAAAAGAAGACTATTTGCTTGAGTTTGTCAGTTTTTGTTACCTGAAATCAATCTTTCCTGACTGCAGCTCTCCCTCTCTCCATTGTGCTATCTTGTCAGTGGGGTTGAGGGGTCCCTCTAAAATATGTTCCCAAAGGTAAAGCCCTGAGGAGAAAAGAAGAGTTCAATGCAATTTGCTACCGGAGTTAAAATGTCAACATGTGTAGTGCCATTATATTCTACCATTGCTGGGCTTTCACGGCAGAGCATAAATCAGTTTTATGTAGTTTGTAACTACATCTATGTATGTGTACGCTCCTGGCATTATCAGGTGTATAGTATAGTTACTGAGCCCCACTGAGCCTCACTTTAACTTAATGATTCAGGAAATATGGATGCACATAAAAATTAAATAGCAGCAAAGGGAAGGGTGAACACTGGAGCTAAAGCTTATAATTGTTTTTGACTAAGAAATGTTTACATTTTAAGCCTTGCTTATTATTTCAAATGACAAACAAATTGATGTTATTTTCTCAAGAAAAACAGTTTTTTCCAAGAAAAAACATAGTTTTTCTTAAGAAAGAGAATTCTTACAGATTTTGCTTCAAATTAGGAAATAAGTATGAGGTAGAGGGATTATTTGAAACCCTTCAATACATGTTTGAAATACAGTATGATTTATGATGATGATTTTTTTTTATTGTTTGCTGCTGAATGCTTTTGCACCTCATTACTTGACTGTTGTACTACTAATATTTGTATACATTGTTGTTTTGTTTTTGTTTTTTTTAACTTTATATTGCTTATTCTATACTTCATACAAGCACCATTACACGATGACATGAATGACTGATTGGACCTAATTCAATATATTAACCCCTAATGAGCAAACTTTTTTATTCTGTACATCTGAACGCACACACACAGATTAAGACTGCCACTATGAAGTCACAGTAGTGTCACTACACGCCCAAATCACAACATAAACCTCTGCTCTTGTATGTGACAGATTAATGACATCTCATAATTCATGACATACCTATGGCAGCTTTCCCCCATATTTGCACCCTGTATCTTTTGGGTTTATTCTTGTCGATTCGACTCAAGTGCTGTTTGAAGGCCTCTCTCTTTTTGTTCAGGGCAGAGTTGTACTCCACCTGCTCATCCTCCCACGGATTCCAATCCTCCGCTAAAAATGGAGCAGCACCGCCATCTCTGACACCACCTGCAAACACAACACACAATTCACATTCAGCATGCGGGCATTTCCTTTATCCACTATCATAAAAAAAAGACACTTAACTGTTAATTTGTGTAAATGTATAAATAGAGGCTAGATAACGATTGTGTAAGCGTTAAGCTAAATTACCCGAAGGTGCTCCGGTCTCTTTTTTCACCACCCTGTGAACGCGAGAGATTACTTTGGTGCTGAAGAACACATTGTATGCGGCGTACAGCGAAAATGCCACATACGCAAAAATAATTAGAAGGAATAGTTTTCTTTTTGGTATTTTCATTTTTATTTTATTTTTTTCTCAGGTTACCATTGTGTAGCTAGCTCGTCTCCATCTTTTACGAGAGGACCCTTGTTTACATCATTAGGACCCCTGATACAGCTGACTTAATGAAATGCCTGTACCAAATTAGCCATTATTTTAAATTTATGTTTAGTTTCTCCCGTTGCTGATCAAACTATCAGAATATGTCAACACTATATATATCAACTGTTATTCTGATGTTAATTATTAACTGTAAACTCTACAATAAAGAAATATATTGGAAAAGACGAAAGGGACATTTCGGTCAGCTCTAACTTTAGGCGGAACGTTGTAAAGGCGGAGCAGGTTTCTAGTAAGGCAGAGGAGAGAGGTGCACGACAGATTTGTAAACGCAAGGTCGTGTCCGCAACTGCGGGTGGAGGTCTCTTATTTTGGACAAAAATGATGTCCATAGCCGCTCGTGCCGGGGCTCTGTCCCCGTACCTGCAGGCAACAAAACACACCGCTAAGAGCCTGGTGGTGTTCCCAAGGGCAAAAGAGCTGCTACCTGCTGCTGGTAAGGCCGAGGACGGATGTGTGGCTAGTAATGTTGGCCGGAGTTTGTGGTGGTGGCGAGCTGCGTGATGTAACGACAAAACGTAACATAGTGACAAGTTCTTGACTAGTTAACATTTACATATTTTGCAGCACGTTAAATTGGTGTATTTTTATTTGTACCGTTGATCTATGCGAACTAACACTGTTGCTAACAACTTGCTGCGGCTAACAGGAAATAGCCATGGCGTTATAACGTTATCTGGCGTGATATAGAGGATCAACAATGGATAAAAAACATTAGTCAAACAAACTAGTGGGATGGAAAAAGATCAACAGACCGCAACACAATTATCCATCTATGACATCAATTTTAATATGTGACCTTATAAACACTTTGTGGTAAACAACTATCAGGGTACAGTATGTAACCGTGTTTGCATTGACATGCCAGTAACGGGCGAAATGCCTACGTAAGTCAAAGAAGCAATGTTATATTACAGGAGAAAATACTCAAAGAAAGATTAAGTCCTAGATTACCCAGTTCATGTTTTTTTCCTCCATTAAAAACAAATAGATCGATCGGTTTGGTGATTGACACAAAATCAGTACTCAGCAATTTTGATAATGGAGTAATTGTGTAGGCCAGGTACCTCATTAGGTATCTTTTTGGTATTTAAATTTTTCTTTTCCTTTTTATCACAGTTTTCACATGGCGTGGACTCACTATTTGGCTAGGTCCAGTTACTGCTGCTTATTACTAATGAATCTTTCTGATGAGTTACTAACATTTATAACTGGTAAAAGAGAGTATGTAGTTTCTGCAAAGTGTAAGCATCACACCATACTACTCTACACTGTGCATAACAAGTTTATTGCATATGTCATATCAACACCTGCGATAATAATGAGAAAGGCTGATGATAGCATGCTGAAAAAGTCAAGGTAGGGTAATGAAAAGGTCCCAAATCTTAGTGTAGGTAATTTACGTTAATTTGATGCCAAATGAAACTTTTTTTTGAGTATTTAGATATGCTGACAGAGGTTAAATGCTAGAAACAGATAAATGTGGGCTATTTCACTATTCACTGTTTGGGAAGCAACAGGTCACTGTTGGCCTTTTTATCTAATGTGTAATAACAGCTTATTAATCTATACCAAGTGTTTCCAAGCTAATTAATAACCTAATTATCAATCATTTTCAAGGGCAGTCTTATTGTAAAGTGGTACCATTGGCCATTTTAAAGCAAAATATCAACTGGTCACTGCTTATCAAATTTGATCATTTGCAGGCTTTCTTTATTTATAATGATGGCAATCTGGATTTTTGCAGGTTTTGGACTGCAATCGGAATAGCCAACTTTGAGCAATAATTTTTACACTAATGATAATAATTGTTAGTAGCAGCTTTATAGACAGGATCATGATTTCTAAATCTAGATTTAT
>JAJHUR010079008.1:0-21823 GCA_027495735.1 Lutjanus campechanus
ATTTTTTTTTATCTTTCATCTTCTGACACGTCTTTGAAAGGCTCGACTCAGGATTGCGCCACAATCTCAGTGTTGTGTCTCTTCTACATTTTCCGGCTCCTAATGCTTCTCTTTATGTTGCCGAGTGTCGCGGCAGGGGGTCGAGGCTAATATGGGATTTTCTTCCTCTAGCTCCCGGTGTTACAGACAGCTCTATGTCAAGTCCCTGCTGAGGAAAATCTACAGAAAGCTCCATCGTCACAAGCAGCATACGTCAGCCTTTGTGCTGCGTGGCGGTGTGGAGTGGTGGTGCTTTGAAACTAAGCAACAGGCAGGTTTTTATGCCTGATTGCTAAGTTCTGGGACATTGTACTAAGTGCTGCCTCGCTCCATTTTTCACAGTGAAGTGCCATGCGGAGGCGCAAGCCTCTGCAATCTACATCAATGCTGGCTGAATTAACCTTTGCTCCCTTGTTAAGACTAAAGGTGTATGGCTTTATACAAGTGGCTGCTAAATGAAGTCTTTCACAGCCAATGTAGGAGCTGGATGTAATTCAAACTATACTATCTGTCCCAGCAATGTCCCACATTTGTTCTATTTCGAGACGCTCGGATAACCAAGTCATTTCTAATGTTTCTGTTCACGCACCAAGAAAATTGGAAGCATCTTTCTTTTGTTTCCCATTCCTATTGATTTTTCCATATCCCCTGATTGGATAGTGAAGTTCAATTCTCCGCCTGGCTCTCTCTAAAATGAGGCATTCATTGGCAATGAAGTTGAGAGGGATGAGACTTCCCGGTAGATGTAGCTTTGTGACATTGAATGCACACTGTCTTAAGCAAACCAGACAGGCACGAGTGTTTTAGTGTGTGTGTGTGCATGTCTGTGAGTGTGTGTGTGTGTGTTTGAGACAGAGATAGCTGCAGAGAGACAGTGCAGAGGAAAGAGAGACGCAGAGACAAACAAAGAGCCGAGAGACAAAGATAGCAAGAAATTAATTAAGAGGACGGGAGTCTTTGTTGTCAGTGGGTCTGTGTATCTGTTTGTGAACGGTTTATAGGGGTGTTAATTACTATTTCTTCTCTGCTGCCCAGGTGTCTCCATGTGAGAAGTGCCGCTGTGAGCCAAGTGGCGAGGTGTTGTGCTCCGTGGCAGCCTGCCCTCAGACAGAGTGTGTGGACCCTGAGTACGAGCCAGATCAGTGCTGTCCCATCTGCAAGACTGGTGAGCGGACACGTTCTCCTTCAGCAACACTTTTACTCCAGTATGACCAGTCTCCTAGTGGTGGCTGCTGGCCTCGTGTCAAATGTTTTTGCTCAAGGGCACCTCAACGGGAATTTTGAGGCCAAGGTAGCACGACACTTATTTTGCTGACGCGCAGCACGTAGCGTGCTGCAGTGCGGTGTTCGCAGCCTCGTGCCATATCAGATTACATATTAGAAGTAATGAGATCTTCAGCAAAGTCACAACAAAATGTGCTTAATCAGTTTTTGTTTACTCTTGTGTCATTTTCAGTCTTAATTTCACATAATTACTCATCTTCATCTGATGGAGGCTGTAGCGTATGTTACAAATCCGTCTCTGCTGTCTGGTACGCATATTTTGCATTTTTTCGCTGCCAGGGTTGTAAGTTTATCATCCTGTTGGTTTGAGAGCTGTGGCCCGTCTGTGGCTCAGAGTCGATTATCTGAAGTTGTTTCGGATGATTCCAGACAGCATGTCCTAGATTATGTCCCCTTGTTTTCTTGGTGTGACTCTAATGCAACATGGCAATGTCAGCAACATTGCTTCCTTCAGCAAAAAGAATGATGACTTGCGATATGTATCTCTGACTTGGAATCTTAAAGTGGCGCACGCTGTCTGCTATAAACAAGAGCAAGCAATCTGCATGAAGAAAAACACCTTGTGATGGAGACAAGATAGACTGGAAGTTGCACGTAAAAGTGCTTCGTCTGTATGAGAAACTTATCAGACAACAGTGCTGCTAATATCATTTCTGGGTAAAACTGCAAGCAAGATGTTTTGGTTTTAATTTTGTTTGTTGAAACTGATTAAATCGTGAGGATTAGAAATAACAGACCGCGGGCAAGTGAAATCACAAAAACATGACTTGCTTTATTTATCCTCAAAACAGACATGAAAAATACATCAAGAGGTATATTTTTATTATCTTACAACAGACAGTCAGACCAAGGGACAACAGACAGGGACATCACAGGTGAGGTGAAATGCTTGTCGTCATGTAAAACCAGACATGGAAACAAGAAGTTGGGTTACAAGGCAGTATCAACTCAAAGGCCTGTGGGTCCTTTGTATCAATGAGTGTCTGTCTTCTTCCACTCACCTAAAGTCCATTCTGCTGGCCTTACAGAAGGAAATTATTAATTAAATACACACCAACAAACAGACAAATAAATTGCAATGAAAACAAAAAATAGCCTTATGTGATTTTAGACTCCCAAATGTCAGAGCATTGATAGTATTTTGCATAAAAGCCTGTCTATAAAAGCATGTTTTTGAAAGAGATTTAAAAGAAGAGACATATTTTGCTGGCCTAATTTCCTCAGGCGGCCGTTCCAGAGAACAGGCGCCCTAACAGCGAATGCGCATTCACTTTGTGTTCAAATGTGGAGAATAAAAGTAAAATTTATCATAAAAACCATGTACAAATAAAGGCACTTGAGAATAGTAGCAAGGTATTTGTTCTTGTGCTGTTGAGCCTTATAATGGTAGGAAAAACCCTGCTGTTTTTTTCTGTTGGCTAAAGTGTTGCTGACATTGTTATTTAAAGAAACACGGATGTCAACACAATGGGCAATATTAAATTACTGAGGTCATGTGCATACATTGAACGACAAGTTAATAACATAATTATTTTGACAGACCTACATGTGTACGGTATGCTATCTACCTAGTTCAACCTAGTTCATTATATTTACATCCAGAATATCAAATTAGGATAATTCTTGACTCATGAAGCATTATAAACATAAGCATTTGCATGTCATGAATGTTTGTAACTATCAATCACGGTTGTCCCTCTCAAATTAACAGCCTGTCTCACAACCTCCGGAGATAACACATTGAAAACATTGGTAGTCATGGAGCGTTACTCAGCCTATTAATATTTGCCTGCTGTAATCTTGGGAAATACATCTTGGTCCTTTGTTCCCATTTTTTTTTTTTTTTGCTGTTCACCCACTTTTTATGTATGCACATATTGATCATGCTGAGAGTGCTTTGTGCAGAGTTTGGGCAGTGCTCCATATTTCCCTCTGCGAAATGCCCGGTGGATTTGCTGGGCTGCATTCGCAAGGCATAAGAGACGGCTGTGGATACAGTGCAGTACAGTATGTGTGCAGAGATGTGGCGGACTAAAGAGAACATGCATCTATATTCAAAAGTCCCCCAAAAGATCCACAAGCTCATTCAGCCGAGGAGGATTTCCAGTTTTAAGATGGCATCAGTCCCTATTAGCATAAGATTACCACATATTACCATTCAATAAACAGAGCTCACTACGTCTAAGACGCCAAGTTACCAAACCACAACTAACACGCTCTCAGTCTGAATTAGAAATGCTTTCTGTGGCTGAAGGGGCACTCCAACGACTTTACACACTGAGACCAGTTTACTCATCACCAGGAGTACTACTCAGCCTGTGGAAACAGTTGTGTAATGTCTTTTGTGTCTCTGGAGGAGCTTTCTGAAGCTGCACTATAAAGTGGACATGAGGAGTTTGAAATATGTGGGCTTTCACCAGGCACACAGAGTGTTTAATAGAGTGGTCAAGTGGGAGTAGCTGCAGGTTCTGGAAGTGTTTAAACCCCGCTGTAAATTCACATTTCAATTTTTTTCTTTAAAACAAAGAGGAGAACTCCTGCACATGTCTAACTGCTGAATATTTGATGAGATCGCAACATTTCCATCAATCTGACCTTCATCAGGTATATGGGCAGCATCAAACTACTTCCATATGAATACACACGTATGAGCTGCTTCAATAATTCATTCATCCAATCAGAGGACTGCGGTGGTTGATTTGACCGATGATCACCTGGAAATGCTAATCTAATATAATACACTCATTTTTGGAATTGCGACAAATCATGTCCAAGTTTGGACTTCTCATTAAATGTTTTTCTTTTCTCTCTCTCTCTCTCTCTCTCTCTCTCTCTCTCTCTCTCTCTCTCTCTCTTTTTTTTTTTTTTTTTTTTTTAGAAGAAATGGTTCAGATTATACCAACAATGTGCAAAGCTGTCATCAAAGCAAAAGGTGGCTATACTTTGAAGAATCTAAAATGTCAAAGAGCAAAAAACTTTTGCATACTTGTAGGCTGACAGGTGGGGAGAAGACCATGGGTTAACAATAAACAGCAAAAATACTCGTGCACACTGTCTTCTGTACTTGCAATAAAATAAATTTTTGATTGCAAGTGTAGACAACAATGGGAGAAACAAGATTTCACAACTTCAAACAATTTATGAATGTGTTAAAAGCCTTCAAGATCTAAAACTAACAATGCCTACTGATAACATAGGCATAAAAATATGCAATTATAATTTTAAATTTGATTTTTTTTAGGAAAACGTGGGTCCTATAAAGTTGTGTCCCGGATTTCTATCAACTCAAGTTATAATATTAACTTTATCATTCAGCCCTTTTGGAGACAGAGTCTGTATCATGAATATCCACAAAGCTTCCTGTCTTTTTAATATCAGATCTTAATCTCCACCCCTAGGTGGCATAAAAAAAATAAAAAAAACTTTTAACAATATTCTTAATAATCCTCAATGCAGAAACACAGGACTCTCTGGGATAACTAAACACTCCTTTAGGTTTATATTACGGATACAGACATCAGTTTGACTTGTTTCATCTTTGTGTCTTGTGTCTGAGAAATCATGTTTTTACAGTCAGTTTGGCATGAGGGACAGGTTTTAAATAACACAATACCCATGAGCCCAGGCGGATCAGAACGCAAGCGAATTCAAAACAATTTGTTGTAGAATATGTAAACAAAATATAACGCTATAGTTTCTGAATTAATTCAAAAGTGGTCCCAAATGCAAGAGTAAATTAATTTAAGATTCAGATTGTATTGTCAGTTTTCCTCAAAACTGTAATCTTCTCTTCTAGCAAAAATGCACCTTGGGAGTTGCAGGTAATTTGTTTATGTACACAGGTTGTTGCAGATATATTTCTATTACAGTTGTTCATCTTTTGTGCTGATGATTCAACCAGGAGAGTTTCATGTCCATCCAGGTCAACTGTTAGTCACCAAAGGTTGCGTTATTTTTGTGGAACCTGCAGCACCTAAAAGAGTTACTCCCACTTTGCAACTGAATGAAAAACACTATATTGAGTTGCATCATGGGTAGAGTTGTTCTGATACTGATGTCAGTGCCTCTGACAGTGCCTAAAATGCGGTATCTGGTACAGGCATGTATTTTGATATGATTTTTGGTGTTGCAAAAACCCTCATGTTAATTTTCCAGGCTAATTCTTTCCAATATTTCGATTGTGTTGTCTTGAAGATTGTTTTGCACGCTTCCTCCCAATCTTCTCTCAGAATTCTCATGGCCATTTCTGTTTCCCACTGAGATTTTACTATTTTCACTGTCTCTGTTTTTGCTGAGAAATTCTAGTAACCCATGCATTCACTGACTCTGTTCTTCTCTCTGCTGTCTCATGAGATATCTCCTCATGAATATAATACTTAAAGGAATTATTGTGGAGTATATTAAATTTAGTCGCTAAAGTTTCAAATGTATCTATCATATTGTTTGCAGTCATTTGTGAATAGACTTGTAATCCCTTGTCTGCCCGTTCCTCCAAAAATGTATCCATTTTATTAGGCAGAAAATCTGATTACTCGCTCTCTCTCTCAAATATATGCAGTCTTTGTCAATTTTATAGGATTTATGAGTATATCTCCAATATATCGATGTAATTTCTACACATCTATTATTTCCATTGTGTTTTTGCATTTCCTTGCAAACTATTTGAAGTAGTGTTCAAATTGATATTAGTGTCAATAGTTTTTCTATGAGTTTCCATTTAGTTTTCACATCATATTTCATCCATTTCATTATTACACGTACTTGAGTAGCATGAAAATAAATAATTAAATCTGGAAAGCTATATTTTCTTTTCTTTAGGTTGGGTTGACATACTAGCTGTTCTGTCAATTTTTTCAAAACTTGGTTATTATCTATATAGAGTTTTTATGTCTCCAGATAGATTCACAAATAATTTTCCTTCTTTGAGTTCTACTGATTTCTACTGATTTGTTTAATCTCTCTGAGTGTTTACTATATGTGTGGGGATGTGACGTAAACAATCAAATCGTCTGCATATAATGCAAATTTATGCTGTTCCTCCTCTATACTTAATCCTTTAATCTTAATTTCGATATAGTTTCTGCAAGTGCTTCTATGCAGATTGCAAATATAATGGGTGAGAGAGGGTCTATCTGTCTCGCCCATTTTCTGGACAGTGTGCCATTGGCTAAAATAAAATAAAGGTTGTTGTTCAAATTTAGAGAGCGGGCAGGCAATACATCTAATCTGTGCTGAAAGATGCATTATTCAACAGAACTGTGTGAAAAATGAGGGGTAGAAAATAAATGATACCCAGTAAGAAATAGAGTGCTTAATACAGTTGTGAAGGCGGAGTAGCTGCTGGTTCTAGAAGTGTTGTAACAAATTTTACCCTCCGTTTTTCTCCACAGAGAAACACAGGAGTGTCTCGAATAATTAGACACCACACTGTTTATGTTATGGCCAGCAGTTTGAATTGTTTCTGAGAAATCATGTCGAAACACTACAATACCCATGAGTCTTGGCCAGACAGGCGCAGATCAGAGCAAGTGCAAATTCAAAACAATGTGTCGTTGAATTTGTAAACAAAACACGATGCCATAGCTGCTGAATGAATTCAAAATTGGTCCCAAATGCAAAAGTAAATTAAATTGAGATTCAGATTGTATTGTCAGTTTTCTCAACACTAGTAACTTCTCTTCTTGCAGAAATGCATGTTGGGAGTCGAACAAGATATATTTCTATCACAGTTGTTCACTTTTTGTACGGATGATTTAACCAGGTGAGTTTCATGTTGGAAAGTATTGGAAAATGCCTCTGAAAATGCTGTTGTGGGTATAGAAGAGTATGCAAGTCTATGCACTCATCTGATAACTCGTAATTTATTTCCCCTGAAACTGGAGCTTGCTACTTCCCAGCAGTGTCTCGTATAACATTTTTTTTAAAAACTCACTGTAATTTGATTGGTACTCGTGCAGGCCAGGTATCAGAATTGGTATTGGGAAGGAAAAAACAATAGTTTTTTTACATAGTAAAACATTCTCACCTCATTTACACCTGGTATGAAAATGCAACGACATGTTATCCAGTTAAGAAAAAACATGTTAATGCACATAATGTGATCAGATCTGTCTGACCACATCTGGAGGCAGCCTGGCTCGCATTGTGTTCAAATCTTAGGTAGTTGTAAATGTAATTGGTAACATGCTTTATACACAACATGAGAATATTGTTCTTTAGCGAACATAAAATATAGGTTTTTGTTCAAATTTAGAGAGCGAGCCAGCAATACATCTATTCTTTGCCAAAAGATGCATTATTCAGCTTAGCTGTGTGAAAAATGAGCGGTCGGAAATAAACGATACACAGTAAGAAATAACTGTGTGAAGCTGTGCAGTGCATTCATCTGTGCAGCTGATCTGCTGTTAACAAGGCATTTAATTTATCTGAGCACAGAGTAGTCTACACGCCAATACAGCAACACACCGGCACAAACTGAAACCATATTTTGTACACAAAGAAAAGAATAACTATTATATTACTTTTGCTGAATTTAGAAGAGGGCACAAATAATTAAGAATGTGTCATAGACCGTGTTTCACAAAGTTTTTAAAGTTCCCCTGAACCCAACAACTCACAAAACTCTGGGAGTCTGAGGCTGATTTGTCGCCACTCCAAGAAAAAAAGAATAGAGTGTGCACACTGGATATTGTTGTAAAAGGTTGTAAAATGAGATTTCAACGTAGTTCTTTCTTTGATTGATTGATTGATTGATTGAATTGGCTGAAGAGATGAAATAATAATATAGAGGATGAATGAATTATGCTCACAACCAGAGGGAAGAAGCTGCTCTTCAGTGTGGTGGTACGTCAGTGGATACTTCTGTATCTCTCGCCAGACGGCAGCAGGATTAACAGGCTGTCGTTGGCGTGAGTGTTATCTTTTAGGATCCTTTAAATAATAGTGAAAAAATTCAGATTTTTTAAAAATCATTTACATATATTATATTTTGTGTGTATCATATTTGATACATCAGGCATTTATTAAAATTAATTTATCAGTTCATTTCAATCAATCAATTCATTGTTCATTTCTTAATATTTTTATTTTAGACACAAAAACAAATACTGTCTATTGAATTGGGAAATTCGACACATATCAATATACATATTTTCAGCATGATTTTACTCCAAAAGATTTCTATTTAAATATTAATAATGATATAAATGTTATTCTTTATACCATATTTTTAAATTTGGCAAAGGTTTCCCTGCCAAAAACGGGTGAGTTACTACATGAAGGCAGCCATGTTGGATTCTGGACTCACAGCTGGCTGCTGCCTACAATGCACTGATAATTCATCAGAGGACAGAAGACATGTCTCAGATACTCAACAGGTATTGATCATATTGATGATTCCGAGGACTTAGAAATTCATGTATGACTTATGATACAAATGGTGTTACAGGGCATACATGTGATGTTTTCAGCACTCAAGACATCACATGGTGGTATATTGATAAATGTTCGCCTTTATTTGTGCGTCATAAACTTTCTACTACCTCAAATTACTCTCGTGCAAGTTTTGCTCTGGAGGACAAAGAGTCAAACTCAATGAGGATAACAAGAACACGCTAAAAATACCAGATGTAACACAAAGGTAAGATCGGATCGTTTATAATATCTGTTAACGTATGCAGATACAGTTCCCTGTTTAATACCAGGTGTAAATGGGGTGTCTGTCTTTAGTGAATCCCACAAATTAATGGAAGTGAAATACTAAATCCCTGGAATGCCCCTTTAACCTGGTCCTATTATTTGCTTTCACACATCCACGTGTATTGGACTTTGCTAAAATTAGGATTCTGTTGCTACATCGCCATGCACCCTGTCAACTCGGTCCCACACTCTTTCAGGGTAATCTACAGGAGCATGCTGGTATTTATGAAGATGCAGAAATAGCCCTTGGCAGCATTTACGCCTCATTTGTGCAGCAGGCAGGGTACAGTGTTTTTAAAGCTGCAGCAGGTGAGATTTTCATGCTAAAAATAAATATATTTTTTAGAGTTTGTGCCAATCACTTCCTAGACTTGCTTCCTCATTTCTGTGCCTCCTGCTGGTGTTTTCACATACCCAGGGTAGCTGTGAATATCTGAGCTCAAACTGTTAATTAAGCAGAGTGGAGTATCTTTGTGTCCGTATGTGTTTAACAACCTCTTATTGGACAGGGAACATTTCTGGCTCGGATTTGATGAACAGGGCCGGTGGAGTTGTCACCGTGTAAACACGAGGTGTAAACACTCTCCGCAATCACCAAACATCTTCGTGAGTGTCAGAGTCTGCACACTGCTGGTCACCTTCCACCTACGGGAGAAAATTTAAGTCTCTGTCAGGAAGGAATCCAACAAAAACATGTGGCTTTGAACTTAACTGTCACATGCTTTCATTTGTATTTAGAGGTCATTTCACACTAGACTTGACACCATAAAGTATACATACTGTACTAAACAACATGTTAAATGATTGCACGACCTGTCCTCGACGTACTTTGTTGCAATGTGCATATTATTTTCAATCATACAACTATACTTGCCATGGGAATGTAAAAACAATTTGTCTATTGTCTAAAGCATTAGGGCGGATTCACACCTAAAGGTTTCTGAATTAAATCAATGGAAGGATTGGAAGAATTGTAAAAAACATTTCATGTGGGGGAAATGCCATTTGATTAGGGTGAAAGACAACTAATTTCTGGCCCAATTTCTATCTGGATATTGTACATCATGGCGCGCATTGGATTCTGTTCATGTTGGTGTCGATCCAGAGCACATATGAATGTCTCATAAGATAGCAGGCATTGAATAATTAATGCAGGCATTTCTCACTTCGTTGTGAGCCCAGGTTTGTCACCTGCCAGTTTACATTTTGGTAGCAAATGTGCCGCTAGTTCGCCAGTCACCAAAAGGAAGAGAAAAAAAAATCTAAAATCTATTTTTACATATACCTTCTGGACGTTTTACCAGGGTATACAGTATTTTGAACTGTGTAAAATGGCTCAGCTCGACTCTACTCCACTCCCTCAACATAGGTAGAACTAATCGTCATCCCACAGTTTGGAAACAACGCACTCAGGAGCTCATTAAACAGCCTTTATTCACTGACAAAATCCAATCTAATCTGTACATTTACTGCCAGACTGACAACTGCTCACCTGTCCCTTCTCTTAGCCTGCGCTCACCGTCACTCTCTGCCACCATGGACAGTAATTAGTCCACCACTCGCCCTCTTTCATGCCCACAAAAGTTACACACTCACTACTTGTACTAAGCAGTAGTCTGCAGTATTCACTTGCTTACCTTAATCACTAAACCCAAAATACTCCCAGAACAGAGGACAGAGTCCTGTAACTTTATCCCCCAGACAGCATATTTCTCGGGTCAGCGGTGCTGTGTTGTCATCCAGTAGAGAGACTGACCTTCAGTGGCATGTACTGTGGACCACAATACTGCATCTCAGTATCAGTTTAATAGAAAGAGGAGCATCTGTGTTTTTGATGGTATTGGAAATCATACTATCAGGAGTTCTTAATATCCTGGTATTCTGCTGTATCTTTATACAACCCAAGCCTAGTGTTCACTCTAGAGATCGACTGCTCCAGAGTTCATTTGACAGTTGTCCAAGACCACCGCTTTGAAGCAAACCAGAGAGCGGTTGTTTGGTCTGTAACTGAGTTTGAGTCTGGCGTTCACACCAATCTAAACAGACCGCTCCAAGATGGTAAACACCAGTCTAAAAAAACCTGGTGTGAACCTGCCCTCAGATGCCAGTTTGGGTTTGTAGTCTACTAAGGTCGGCGTGGTGTAGACTCACAAGTCAGTGTCCAAACACTTTGCTCAATAATCCAAACTCATTTCCAGATTCAGAGAAATTCCCCGCTCCAGCAGCAGAGGATTGTCACCACTTCAACACCCTGCTTTTTGTTGATTAATAAATAAATACACAATTAATTAATTATGGTTTCAAATTCACCATTGCACCACAGTGTTCATCAACAGTCATTCCAATCAGCCTGTCCTGACAATAACAGTGATTGTTGAAGCTGTCTCCTATTTGCTTGGCCAACTAAGGTTTCTGGTGCAGGCAAAATCACAGATGGCAATCTACTCATCAACATCTCAGGCATGCCATTTGCTTTAAAAAAATACTGTATCTGCTCCTCCATTATTGACAGCAAGGGAAATTTAGCCAGGAGTTCTGTTCCTCTGCTGACAGGAAGTCACAGACAGCTGATCAGACCAAAATTCCCCCTGTAACCAGCAGGTAAACATTTTCCTTGTCCAGGATTAAACATTTTAAACAAAGTCGCTGTAAATCCTCAATTGCACAAATCTTGTGGACTGAGCACACCATCGATAATATGGAATCAAATTTAACGTTGCAGTTTGAGAATGAGAGGAGACCATTGTTTCCAGGAAGGCGTGTCCTTCAAGAAATTTAGAGAGTTTGGGCTTCTTTAGCAGCTATTTTGAATTAAGAAGTCCCCAGACGATCAGCAGGTGGTGAGATCTCTACATCATGAGACCAGACATGGTGCGATCCATGACATATACTTTTGGTTTTTACTGTCCAGCCCCTTAAAAGAGCAAGAAAGAGGGAACTAGCAGCTGCTCCTCATTAGAAACAGTATAGGGACCTGTGACCAATGTTTTATTTATGTTTTTGTGCCTTTCAGTGAAGCATTTTTGGTCTTTGGATTAAAGCAATGTACCCCTGTGATGCCATATTACCACCGGTGAACCAGTGCTTTATTCATCTGCCTCCACAGCGGGTTATTTATTTTGCAGACACCATTTGAGTCGATCCACTTGTAACTTGTCTTAAAGGGAGGAAAAACAATAAATATGCAATTCTCCCTCACTTTAAGGAAGATATTGACTTCAATATTTGTGCTTTGGATGGTTCAGAAATGAAAAGATTGTCCTCCTACAAGTACCTTGGGGTGTTTATTGATGAAAAGCTGTCAAACTGCATCACTGTAATCTAACTGCATCTTTCTCAGCCAAGTCGGCTGCCTCTCCCTGGTCGTCCCTGCAACATTTGCTCCTGTATGTTTATAAAGTCATCTTACAAAAAGCTACCTCATTACCTGACATCCCTCTTTACATGGTGCTTTACCAGGCACAGTCTCAGGACTGGTTAGTTTTTGAGATCCCTCAAGTGAAAACTGAGAAAAACTGCTTTTATCTGCTGTGCACCTGGAGCCTGGAATAAGTTCAATACCATAGTGTCCTCTGGCACATTCAACAATTTGTTAAATGAATTAGATGTCAAGGACCATGAATACTTTAAATAGTGATACCATAACGTCTTTTTATTGGGATTATTGATATTGATTATGTTTGATGGCTCTTCCCTGGCTAAATAAAGGTTAAATAAAGTAAAAACTCAAAGAAAAGGACGGCAATTGATGAAGAGAAACTTGTAATTCTGGTCAGACTTCAGTTTGAAAAAAGAATCAACTTGAGGAGCCTCAGTTGTTCTTACTTGAATATACAAGTTTAATACAACCTGTATCTGTCGACAGAGAAGATCTTGGTACAGTGTGTACACATGGGCACAGTTAATACCAAAAGCTTGAAGATACAACACATGAGACAGTATGTCTCATGTCATATCATTGTCATATCACTGAGTTTATCCAAGGCTTTTTTTATTTTTTTAAATCTTATTATACAACCAGTATTGTAAACAATAAATGGCAGCAAATCTAGGATGTTACAGTGCGCTGGTCTCTGATTTCATAGATAAAATGTGTGAACAAAAACAAGAACACAAACCAACCTTCAACTCCACATACCCACCCACCTTTCCTCCCACTAGCACTGGAAGAACAGTTATTCAGTGAAAGGCAAATAAGTACATTAAGACAACCAAAATAATTGAAACCAAAACACAAACAAACAAAAAAGGGAAAAAGAAGAAGCAGGAGAGGTAAACCATATATTGTCAAATAGGTAAGTCTGCAAATGAAAATCTAACCTTTTCGAGCATGTTTCCACTTAAATAAAACGAGGCGTCTAGCTAACAGGGTCATAAAGGCCAGAACATGGCATGTTGTTGATGGTAAATTGGGTGCTGCAAGTGGTGGGACTCCGTGAGAGGTTCAGGGTTAAGGTTCGAGCCAAAAACTGTCCCAAGTGTGTTAAATATTTTGCGCCAGAAATCTGTTAATTTTTGGACCTAGACATGTTAGTATGGTTCGCGCATGACGTTGTCCGGGGCTCAAGATTTCACTCCTGAGACAAAACATGAAATCTGAATGGCACTCTCAGGTCAACCATATGTCAGGCTTAATTATACATCAGGCACTTGTTAAAGGTCTTAAAAGTTGTCTTTACTCATTAATTCTTGGACAGCAACGGAATATTTAATCAAAATCACTGTACTGCCTAAAGAGTACCCCCCCAAAAAGAAAAAAAACATGAGAACGGGGTGGGAGACGCTATAACCATTTGGCTATCAAGATACACTGGGATAGCTTGTTAAGTAATTGGAAGGTGCATTAATGGGACATAAAGATAAGTAAATGAGACATCACTCTAAGTGACACCACTGATCTTCCTTCAGCTCGTATCAATATCAAGACGATTAGGCATTGGATTTCACTTTGTCTTTTATTCATGATGCTTCTTTGCCAGGTATTACAGACGCTGTGATTTAAATGATGAGGATCATTGATTGTCAACCCCCATCTTGCCGCTGTTGATCATGCAGCGCTCAATACGAGACAGCGCCGCAGTGGTAGCTCCATGATGAAATACTGATGATGTAAAATAAGGTTATTGGAGGTCGTTGGAGAGTTCCCGCTCAGGTGTTGTTGTTTGTCTTGTGTGCAGATGTTATTTGAAGTGCAGGCAGATGTTAAGACCTCCCAGGAACTCTGACGCATCCGAACTGTCACATCAAAGCTCAGCTCATTAATGGGAAAGAATTAAATACTCATCCAGATGTGATGCGCCACCGAAAAGGAAAGAAAACCGCCTGAGAGTCCAAGAGACTGCGTAAAAAATGTAGAAAAAGCTGAGAAAATGGAAACAAATGAAGTGAAAGATTGAAACGTCTGATCTGTAACGAGAAAAAAAAAAAGCTTTGGTTTCTCATTCAACAAGTCATCTCTGCTGTCTTTTACTCTCATTTCCCAGCTAACAGCCTTTCTCCTTGTTACCGTTTTCACTGTTGATATAAATCACAATGAAGTATTTCAATGTTTGATAAGTTCATCAAATATGCACGGACATTATCTTGGCCTTTTCAGGCATGCAAAATCAATGCTTATGGCAGAGCACCCTGTCTCAGATGTGTTATTCAGCCTGTATGCGAGCAGACACTTGGGGAAGAGCCAGGGGAGGAAGATGAAAGTGAGAGGTATCGCTAACATCCACCCCAGACAGTTGTTCATGAATATCAAAGAACAGCTGTGAATGGAGGCAGGTTCTCATCATTTTTTACTCATTATCTCAAAGCAGTGGAACACATTGCAATTAAATGGTTTCGTACCCTGTAAAGTTTGTGACTATCATTCACTTGCTGCCATAAAGTTTAATTAAACAATATTGATTCCTGCAAAGAACCCCCAGTCAATACAAGTCAAAACATGTGCTCTATGCTTCAGTATTTATTTCCTGTTTGAAGTGCTATTTTCATTTCAACATTTAGGTGTTAAAGACACGAAAGTGCTTGTTGTAAATTCTATGCCAAGTGTTTCCTCTCTCGCAGCATCTGCTTTTGAAGAATGCTTAGGAGGAAGGGAAAAAAATTGATGCAGGAGAAGCCTCTCCGCTCGGCACCTCGGCCGTAGCTCCCTCCCTCTTGTCCTTTGCTCTTGCAGGGTATCGCCTTGGCAACGCATGAGGAAACAAGTGGTGCTCTTCAAGACTCAGACATTAGGGTCAACACTAATCTGGGGGGGATGTGATAAACAGTCTGAACCCGAGCCAAAATCACTTCAAATGGAGCAACACGAGACATGGTAGCCTGGTTGCCAAGAGGGATAGAGACTCATTTAAATTAAGAGAGGCATGATTCATAGAGGGCCTTTTAAGATGTGGCAGGTTTTTTTTTTTTAAAGGAACACATAAAAGAAAACACTCGAATGAAAAGGAAGTTGTTTTTATGGATGCGAAATGGTGTGGTTTGTCCATTTGAGGCAGCCTCCATCTCATCCTGACAACACACACAAGGAATAGTGCAGCAAATAGAGCCAGTCTCCCCTTGTGTCCCTAGACCGCAAGCGTACCAGGCGGGTCTTTCACTCGCACGTATCTCACAACAGATTTAATTTATGCAGCTGTCTTCACCGGCTTGGTGCAGGCTCACGTCTCAGCTGTGTCTCAAGGCCGTAACTGTGACTGTAAGCATTTATTAGTGCTTTAGGTCTATTTTTTTCAACAATATGCACATATATGAGAGGTTGATGCCCAACAAAAAGGCACCGAATAATTATATTTATCCACATTTTATAAGCTAGGCTATTTATTATTTAAACTTTAATACAATTTACTATTTGCTGTCAAGTTCAGTGTCGAATTATGAATGGCTATGAAAGTGTCAGTCATATGCATCAGTGCTGATGGAAAATAGATCAGGAATACTCACACATATTATAGGAAAACTGCACAGAAAGTTTGGCTGCTCCTTTGTTGCACAAGCTAATGTTTATGCTAAAACTTATATATGCTCATGATGGCTGCATACATGATATAATGCCAGAAAATGGAGGCTGAAGCTATACGTCTAAAGCAAAAAGACTGCATCCGCTTTAGCTTATGATCCAAAAAGAAGACATGACGAAAGGTGCAACATTGTTTGCAGACTATTAGGGCTAGTTTGCTCTAGTGTTAAAGTACTGTACAAAAGTATAAAGCAAAATGTTATAAAAAATATGTTATTGTAAATATTGCATTTACAAGGGGAAATAATTTCAGGATGAGGAATGCCCTACCTGATGAAAAATATAAACATAATATAAAAATAACCATATCTAACCAAAATTTGCCAACCAAATAAAGAGCAGGACAGAGCTCATTAGAGAACATTATTCTAAATTCTGATGTAGTTGCACCTTGACTTCAGGTTACTGCTGCAGCTGCGCAACTATGACTGGACATTTGCTGTTTTTGTTTAGTGAAAGGTTAATTAACAGTATAATTATTCCATATTTTTAAAACATTGAGTTACAACAGTTACAATAAAACAAAGACAATCAGTAACGTAATCACAATGAGGTGTCTGTTGTTACATGTCACACAATCATCCTCATGCATTAATCGTTCATATAAACAGATCTTATCTTGAATTGTGTGTGCAAACAATTTAAGAACTTTTGTGGCATTCATCAATACTTGCACACTTCCTGTTTGTTATTAGAGAAGATCAAAACTTAAGAGTGTCCCTGACCATGCAAGCCAATATGCACAAATGCCGTCTTGCGTTTTGTGCTGTGAAATATTAATAATGATGAAGAAAAAGCAATTTACTTTATGAAAACTGAAGAAATCATCCAAGTTCATTCTCACAGGTCTTCTGCATGGTGTGAGTTTATTAAGTTTGCTGACACACTGGTGAAGGTAGCAGAGACAGAGCAGATCTGAGCCGGCGAGTTGACCCAGAGCAAAAGGAACAAAGCACTTTGTACAGACATGAAGGCAGAGCAGTGATTAGACAGTATGTAAATAGCAGTGATCAAAGGGTGAGGGGCGGTATAGCAATGCAGTTGTGTGGTAATCAGATGGGATGCAATCACAAAAGGACAGAAAAGGGCAGGAAGGGAGGCATTTTCATTAAGACACAGTGGACAGAATCAAAGGGTCAGAGGGGGAAGAGGACAGACAGAGCGTAGTTGGCACATGACAATCAAAGGGACAAATCACTCGAGGGCTGGAAGTATCTGAGAGCAGCTTCCAGACGTCACTCAGTTAGAAGTCTGCATCCTCAAATGTACATCCTTCATCAAAACACAGAAGAAGAATGTAATCTAACACTGTATTCATTTAATAATTTTGAATGTTGAGTAAAGTAAAGATGAGTGGCTTACTGAGACAGATTCTTCAAAACCTGCGAGCGGCTCTGGACTTAGATCAGACACAAAACGGTCTAATCCACTTCAGCTGCAAGTACTCACTGCCGTCACTTTCCTGGCCCTCCACAGAGAGCTCGATGACAGGTCGGACATATCCCAGTCCACTGTTTAACTAGTATTAACGACCTGGCTGCACCTGCTGCACCTCTGACAGAGAAACCTCTTCAGTGATGCTCCAATGCGCTCATCCATGTCTGTTAAAATGTTTTTTTTGTGTGTGTGTGAGTGTGTTTTCCCTCAGTGGCATTTCCTTTCCATTCCATTTCTTTCTCCCTTTCTCTGAGTTTAACATTACCTGTCAAATGTCAGCGGCTTGTTGCTTTGTGGTTTGCACACAGCAAGTCTGCTGCCCTTATATGTTGATTACAAACTTTCTGGCACGTGCATCCAATGTAAAGGCTCTAAATACAACATTCAGCCTCATTAGAGTCACTAAACAGCCATTTGCAACATAAGGATACAGAGGAGTCATGGCTTCCTGAGCAGAGACATCACACTTCACATCATTTTGTTGTTATACAGTCATCTCTGTTCAGCCAAAACAGCTGTGTGTGCACATTTGTGCATGCAGGTGCCTCTTGAGCTTCCCCGTGTCTGTTTTTAATATGGCGGCCTGTTGAGTAACTTTACCATACAAGAGTTAGGTAATACACTTAGAAAGAAGTAGAAATAGGTGATGAATAAGTGAATCTTGAGTCATTTCTGATCAACACTGCCTCGTGTGACAGTTTGATCCTGAGTTTCAGGAGTCTGTTGGAAACAGTTGTGTCAAGAATGGAACCCTAGATTTGTTAAACTCATGTTGTTTATTGTGCAAATTGCACAAACTAATTATGTTTTCTAGTGTGACAACACTTATTTAAAAAATCTTAGTAGGTTTAGAGACAGAAAACACTTGATTAAGGCTAGGGAAAGATCGAAGCTTGAATTAGAATTAACACTTTCACAAGATCTATTGCAGGTCTGGGGTTCCCTTCTAGAGGCAAAATGATAGCTGCTTGTTTACAATCTTTCAAGTTTTACAATGAAATAGTCACTAAAATATGTTTCTGAAGACATTTTAGGCAGGAAATAGACAATGTAGTAACATAATCTTGAGCCACATTTGATCAGTACTATATAGTTTGACGTTTCGTAGTTTGATCTTCGTTTTGTGAGCAGTGTGAGTTCAGACAATGTTGTTTTTGTATGTTCATTTTTTTTTTTTAACTTCATTGAGAAACCAAAGCATGCATTTGTTTTGGTCTAAGATGCTGCTGCTCTATAGCGAGCCCTAAGGGACAATAAAGTCTAAGTCTAAATAAAAAGTTGTTTACGACACCTTTAAAATCATCAACAAACTTGGCTGTCAGCATGTTTCAGGAATAAAACACAGGATTTTTGTATTTTCTACTGCTTTTTTTAAGAGCAAAAAAAAAAAAGAAAAAAAGAGAAAAATAAGAAAAAATCCATGCATGAGGTCCAAGGACTTTTGGTCAACAGGAATAATAACTAAAATGTGCACTGATTTTATTTTTTAGATAAACTAGACAGCAAAAGTTTGACATTTTGCATCATCTAATAAAGGTAACAAAAGGTAAAAAGAAAAAAATTATCCCCCATTTTTCACCTTTTGGTTTAATCACGCAGCTATATTTTATTATCTAAAGGCCATTTTTCCATTACTGGACCTCGGAGTTATGATTACAAAAGAGAAAGGTCACTATAATGAAGTTAATTGTTAGTCACATTGTGTCTTAACAATTAGAGTACTGCTGAGATACTGAGTGGGCTGCTTGTTATGTGCTATTTTCTAGATTATCTTCTGACTAAATGTCAACGTTAATGTGACTTTCAAATACATTTTTCATAATATAGTAAAGAAGGGGAGCAAAACTAAAAAAGATCTTCTAGACTGGCATCAAGGCTGCAAATATAGTGTTTATGAGCTTGAATAAATGAAGGTCTCCAGTAAAGTCTGTCACCTGGACACCGCTGTGATGGCTGGCGAGGTTTTGTGACTTGTCCGTGTGAAGGACATCGGTCGTGACCGTCGTGCTAGTTTGTGTGCAGCTGGGTTGTTCAGCCACAAAGATTATCAGTGGGTACAGTAGCTGGAGACTACATATGCAAACAAACATTCAATATGAGGTGGCACTTCTATAAAACTCACTGTCTTCAGCTTTAATCCTGAAGCGCTTCATATTAAAAAGTCCGAATCCGTTTCACGCAGGAGCATCTCCGAGAGAAATTATTCATTTTATTGTTGTTAAATCATCATCTCTCCCTGCAAAGTTCTCCCACTTCCTGCCTTTACAAAGCAAGGTCATTTTTATTCTGCATTTATAATGCAAATGTACTCAAGAAATGCATTAAGATGAGTGATTCCTGCTATTCTTCTTTTTCCATTACCTCATAATGGAGCTCTGCAAGTTTTTAACATTTCAGAATTAGGTGGTGTAATGATTAGGATGTGTCCTCGTTTCCCGGTCCATTATCTGGCGCTGCTACAGAGCCAAAAGCCACAGGTGCTAATGGCTATCTTTTTCACACGCTGCCCATGCCAAGTTCTGACACGCTGTAGTGACAGTTTGGGTCCAACTGTTCATGCACATGCACAGTCCATTTGTCTCTGCCTCTCCGGGTGTCGTTGAAAAGCTCCTATGAAGCCTGATGTGCCTATAAAAATCTCTTTCTGCTACAGAGACTGAGAGGCACAGAAAGACAGCGAGTGATGGAGAGAAGCGGATATGTTATATTAATGAAGCAATGACAAAAAAGGTGGGTGTAATATGAATGGCAGAATAATAGGGTGACAGGGATGAGTAAGCACAGTGGCGCTGAGACCATGCATTAATTAACACAAATGAGTGTCATGCAACTGTGAATGACTGCCTGATAGGTTGTGATTTAATCCCAGCTCCAGGAGGGTATAATTTTGATTTATTTTGCAAAACGCACGGTTATTTTGCGCATTTTTATCTCCAAGGATATCCTTGACATATGCGTCTTTTATTTGAGACGCTGTGTTCTAAATGCTGCTAATGATGATGAATCAGTAGCGACAGCAGCCTGGGCCACAGGATGAGTTGTTATTCAGATTGGGTGTGTGCGTGTTCATCTGAAGACTTATAAATGTGTTAGGGTTGACATTTTGACAGGCCTCGGCAAACTGTTCACATTGATTGATGTGCCAGCACACTCCTCCTGGGCGCTGGCGTCCAATGAAAAGCGGTAGCTGCAGCTGAAAGACTCCCCATTTATCAGCATCTTAATTATACAACAGAGTGGCTCAAGACCTTGTTAGTCTAGGGGAAAATAGCCATTGTTATGCTATACCTGATGTTGTGGAAGCAATTCCCGCAGTGTTTATATTTTGCCGTGCAGCTTTAGAGATAATGGATGATTTATGAGCACTTTTTTCTTGCCACTGGTTGAGGACAGAGGCACTTTCTCGAGACAAAGCTTTCCCATCACACCTCGTACCAAAGAAGTTAATGCAGTAGGTGATTCAAGAAGGACATTTAATGTTTGGTATTGTGGGCTTGGCAAGTGGATTTTTTTTGTACTCACGCTGTTGACAGATAGCAGGAAACACCAAAATACGCACCGGGGCCCAGTGGCAGTTCATTTCTTTGCACGTCTCTGGGCTCCGTTCTTAACAAATACTACCTTCAACACCAAAATTTCCATTAGTGGGATCCAATTTCCTGCAAAATAATAAAAAAAGAACAGTCCCTTGGGGTGCACTTCAGAACTATATTAAAGCACTGCGTAACAGTGCTTAATTTGGTTTTTATGCACAATTCCCACTCTGTACCTTGGAGTTACATGTAGAGGAAGGCCGTCCACAGCAAGATTTATGCTTTACTTGTGGTGCAGCCAATCTAAGCAGTGAAGAACAGAATACCAGTGAACACCTCTCATGTGCACATCTAAAAAACTTGACTTAAATGAGCAATATGTAACAATTGCACATCTAAAAATGAGTCCAAATAGTAAGTTGGAGCCATAGAATGTAAATTGAATAGGTTGAAATCGTATTTAATATACATTCAGTACATGGTTTGAGTGAGTTGTTCCCATCCGTTTCCTACTATTCAGACTGAAGGAAGCTCAGGCAGGCTGCAGGAACACTGCAAGTATGGTTGCCTTTCTGCTCAGGGAGAGGCAGGAGCATAGTTTGAACCAACTGTTAGACAATTATTAATAAATGTTTATTGTTTTGTATGTAGCCTACTTTTAGTTTTTATAAGGTTAAATTACTTCATGGGTGATTTTACAGCACAGGGTTGTATAATAAAAAGTGGTGCTTCCCTTTAGTACTCACAAAAAAAAACATGCACAGAAAACTATATACAAGAAATGGGTGAATAATAAATCATGAAAATAAAACTATTGTTC